>CATIWO010115037.1:0-19058 GCA_949673435.1 Macaranga tanarius | reverse complement strand
AAGATTGTGATTGTTGACAAAAGTGAATTTCCATGTAATCATGAATCTTACGTCACATGTTCAATCCACCTATCACACGAGTATCCACATGTCTATTCTGATATCTCATATTAAGTAGCATGAGACTCACTACCTCCCATTATCGATATCACATACCAATCAAGGAGAATAGACAGAGATGATAGTCTAGGGATTAATACTACCCATATATTAATACAATGACTATGAATATTTATAGTATATGTACCAAATAAGTTTGTCACTCATATTATCAACTCTTGATAATAAACTCATTCAACATAATAGTAAGGGTAAATATTCAAATAAACTTAACACTTAATTTAAATGAATAGTTTATTACCATAGAGATAAATGTACAATGTCTACATACAATAACAGCACTAGGGCACATCTACACTAACATTTAATACATGACAAGTCACATTTATAACACAATGACCAAATTGAAGCAACAAAGTTCATAAAAGAAAAAAACAGTAATCATCCAAATGAAAGATACCCATTTCAGATTATTAGATTTTTGAGCTAAAAAAGTTTCTTTCTGAAAAAAAAGAACAAATAAAAGCTTGCCAATAAAATAGAAGATAAACATGACCCAATAAACTATAGGGACTTGAAATAAAATTGAAAATTTTAGCATAAGAAAGAAGGTGATCAATTGCAATTTACATTTGAAATTATATTGGTTCCTTGAATACAATATGTGAATATCAGAAACAGAATCTGAGAGATTTTTAATGGCTTTGTATAATTAAAAAACATTTTCTTGTTAGCAATATAGGATGGGATGGAGATGAAATTCACCATAGAAGCCAGTAATGGAGATGAAATCTTATCTCAGAATGACGATGGTGCTATAGCCGGTCTATTCTTGAGGCAGGTGCGAGAAGGCGATGAAGCCAATGATGCAGCAGCTGGTGGTCTTCGCTTGGTGCCTGGAGTCAGAACTTAAGCTGGAGGAGCAGCAAGCGGAGCTAGTGGTGGAAGCGGTTGAAAGAAGAAAAAAAAGCTTCACTTGGTGATGGTACTGTTGATAGTGATACTGCTGCTTAAAGAAAAAGAAGATGATGATGATGGTGCTACTTAAAGAAGAAGAAAAAGAAGATGATAATAGTACGGTTGAGGGCCAAAGATGGAAGTCGAGATGATGGTAACTAGAAGGGGGCGGCAGCAGTTGTGAAAGTAAAGAGAAGTTTTAGGTTAAATGAATAAGTAGATTAAAATTAGGTTAGATAGGTTATATCAAAACTACGTAGTTTTGTGGCAAAACTACGTAGTTTTATTTCGAGGCAAAAGTACTACAATAAGATTATATAAAATAACTTTAATTAATAATTTAAATCATATTTATTTAATAGTTAATTTGAATTAATATTATATTTATTTAATATTAAATTAGTATTATATAATAATATTAAATTGGTTTGTTATATTAAAATTACTTATAACATTAAAACTATATAGTTTTAATTTAAGTTTTAAATTAAATCTAGGAATGATTAAATAAAATAAAATTATAATTTTTAATTTTAATCAATAGAATATATTAGTAATATAGTAGATACTGATTACTAAAATTAATAGAATTATTCATATAACAAAAAAATTATCACTATATTATTTCGTTTAAACTTCCTACTTCCCTATGAGTTTTTATTTGTTAAAAATCCAATATTTCTTAAAGATATTGTTGATACTGAAATGGAATTGCATGAATTTTATTTTTAAAAAAATCGCAATAATTATGGATAATAATTTTTTTATTGATAAAGAAGTTACACGATTTAAATATAATAATCAATAACCAATTTTAAACGCTACATATCATCATATTCTTGAAAACAATTATTATTATATCACTCATTTAGTGGCATTGATGATTGTTTATATCACTCTTGAACAAATTATGTTTTTTCTCTCTAAGATGTAGTATAATTTATTTATTATCTTTATTTGAAAATTGAATTTTTTATGTGTCAGTTTTAATTTATATATTAAATTAATATAATATATTATAGCAATAACATAATAGATAGTGGTTGATAAAATTAATAGAATTATTCATATAATACAAAAATTAGTACTATATTATTTAATATTAAATTTAGTATTAATAAAATTATTCATATAATACAAAAAATTAATAATTTTTTTAATAATATTAACAAATTAGCGATGGATGTTGAATTCGTCGATAATTACTGATAGATTTTTTATCTGTCGGTAATTAGAGAAGGATAAAAATCTATCGGTAATTAGTGACGGATTTTTATATCCGTCGGTAATTAGCGATAAATTTTTTTATCCGTCAGTAATTCAGACGCCAATTTTTTGTGAAAAATTTTTGGTAGACTTTACCGATGGAACTTTTTATCCGTTGGTAATTTAGCCATCCGTCGGTAATTAGCGACGGAAAATAATCCGTCGCTAATTTTTGTTGGTAAATCGCTGCATTCTAGTAGTGATAGACAACCTATTGCTTTTCCAGGTATACACCCTCTCATTTTGTTTCATTTTTCCCTTTTTTGCCTAAGCTACCTTCTTCCAAAAGTTTTCGAACTTAATTGGGTTTTCTCTTTTCTTTTATTCATCTTATCTTTTATTTCTCTCATTTTTGCCTAAGCCACCTTCTTTCGAAGGTTTTTGAAATTAGCTAGTTTCTCATAAAATTCCACTTTCAAATCTAGTTGCAGGAGAAATTGAGCATTTTAAAGCCCCCTTTAGGTTGCCCTTCAAGGTATAGGCCTAGGTACGATTAGGAGAGGCAACCTAGTAGCATTTGGGGAAAACCTTTAACAGATATAATGCTTGAGGAGTGGTGCACCTGGATGAGTACCATTCCAGATACTTCGATACATTGGAATTGTCCTTTGTGAAGATTGGAGCAAGTTACTATGAAATATACATTGACTACGTCCTGATTTCTAGCTTCAAGTCTTGCACCTACTACTCATTTTCATATATGTGCAAGCAATATAGAGTGAGTTAGTTCAGTTTTGAGGAGGTCTCTTATCTCAACGAGGTGCTCAATGCTTCATTGACTAGTTTAGAGCTATATAATCGTGCAAGATCATCCACTACATCACCACTAACCACTGGGATGTCACTACAGATGATACTTACAAGGGGTAGGTCACCGCTCGTCAAGAGTCACTCTCAGCTTTCTAGATCCTTCAGCTTCTACTTTTACAGATAGTAGGTGTGATTGATTAGGTTGCTTAGGCTGTGATTTAGCTACACATATGCTGATGCATTGACTAACTATGTTGTATGAGACTTATGCTTTATAAAAAAGAAAATAACAGATAGACATGATATGTTAAAATCCTCTTATGTCTACTTATTATTTCTTTTCTTTTTTGTCATCACGTGGTCATCGTGAGACAAAATATTGCATGCATATATGACATATCCCATCAATCATTTATAAGTGCATTGATTTAATATTTACTCATGGCATAATTTCTTTTTAACTATTTTAAAAGGATAGTATCCTTGTCCTTAGCTAACCCTCTCAGGTTTTCAAGCTAGGAATTTTACCATAAATTTTGACTTAACCAGCCTTTTTTAGGTTTTCTAATTAAGCTTTTTTTTAGATTTAGTATTGCTTAAGATGATCCATATTGACTTATTTAGAGAACTCATTCCCTTTAAAAACCATCAACTTAACTGCCCCCTTCGATAATACTACCTTAACCAAGTATGGGCCTTCCTAATTTGACTTGAACTTCCTTTTAGAATCTAGGATGGTTTGCCTGGTGTGCTTCAGAACCCAATCTCCCACTTTAATATCTTTAAGGCTGACTTTTTTGTTGAATGCATTAGCAATGCTCCTTCGGTAAAGTTAGGTATAGTGCAATGCTCTCAGCCTCTCACTGTTGACTAAAGTTAACTATTCATACCTCTGTCTATCCTATTCTGCTTTGGGTATCTCTACTTCCATTATAACCTTCAGTGACTTCATTTCCACTTCCACTAGTAAGACTGATTCTAATTCGTATACTAATAAGTAAGGTGTAGCTTCTATCGCAGTTCTGACTGTTGTTCGATATCCCTAGAGGGCATATGACAATAAATCAACCTAATCCTTATAGGTCTTTGTCATCTTAGTAAGGATCTTCTTGATGTTCTTATTTGCTGCTTCCACTGCACCGTTTGCTTGCAGTTTTATAAGGTGATGATTTGTGATGTTTTACCTTATATCTCCTCAGTAATTTCCTAACTTCTCCTTGAAACTACACTCCATTATCTAATTCGATGTGATGGGGGATTCCATATCGATGAAAATAAATTCTTCTCGATAAACCTAGCGACATGCTTTACCCCAGCTCAAAGAATGACTCGGCTTCAACCCACTCAGTGAAATAGTCTATTGCTACTAAAATATATTTATGCCCATTCAAAGCTGTTGGATGAATTTTCCTTATCATAAGGTAATGACATTGTGTGCAATTCTGTTAGTGGAAAGTGGCTAACATCCCCATATATTTGGTATTCATGACAACTTCTCGCATATATAGTACAATCTTGAACAATGATCATCCAAAAGAATCCTCATCTCATGATTTTTCTAGCCAGTGCTCTTTCATTCATATGTGGTCCACAAACTCCTCTATATACTTCCTCCTCCACTTTATTTGCCTTTTCTTCAGGTATGCACCTGAGCTGCATTTTATCTGAGGTTCTCTTGTACAGGACTCCCTAATGCAAAAAGGAAATCCATAGCTAATTTTCTGAGTACTACTTCATCCTTCTTGTTGGCACCATCTGAATACTCTTTATCAGCTAGGTACCTCTAAATGTTATAGTACCATGGCTTCTTGTCCACTCTCATTTCCATAACCACTTATTGCTTATAGTATGCCTATTTCGACTACATCATAATCAGGAAACTTCCCACATTAATGCTAGGGAAGCTAATGTATCTGCCATCTGGTTCTAACTTCTTACTAATTAGATGAATTTATAATTTCAAGTCGCATTCTTTAATTGTCTGATTGATCACAAGCATCAAATCTCTTTTTATCTCAACTTCCAAAACTCCCAAAGCCATCAGAGCTTCCATTCTAGTGCACATGTTTTGTATTCTGCTTCATAATTTATTACCTTGAAATTGAGCTTTTTAGCTATAGGAATTACTTATCCTTCTAGTGTTATGAGGATTACTCCAACTCTGGCTCTAAATTGATTGACAACCCCATTAAAGTGCATCTACCATCCATGCAGCTCGATGGCTGCGCTCATATCATTAGGAAATTCTAGCTCAACTTCTTCATTATCATTGATTGGATTTAAGGCTTGAAACTTTGCAACTGCTCTTGCTTTCACCGTCTTCTTAATGAGATATTCCACGTCAAACTTTGCCAAAAGTACTTACTACTTGGCTAACTTTCCTATAAGAGAAGGTGCCTCATAAAGATACTTTATTAGATCCATCTTTAAGACTACTTGAATCTTTTAGGACTAAAAGTAATGCCTCAATATCTTCATCTCCCATACTATGGCTAGACAGATCTTTTTAAGTGGGCCATACTTCTCTTTATATGGCAATATCTTTTTGCTCAAATAATAGACAGTGTGTTCAACTCTTCCTTCTCCCTCTTAGGCTAGCATTGCTCCAATAGCATTTCCATCAATGGTTAGATTAGGTTAACTAGGTATTCCTTTATCTTTCCAAAGGCTATTTGACACTCTTCATTCCACACTATAGGCTGATTCTTCCATAACAACTTAAAAATAGGCTCACTTATGGCTGTCAACTTCATGATGAACCTGCTGATGAACTGTATTTTGCCTAAGAAACCACTGATTTCCTAATCTATTTTTGGTGTTAGCATTTCTCTGATTGCTTTTACTTTGTCTGGATCAATTTTAATTTCCTTCTAGCTTATCACAAATCCCAATACCTTTGTTGAGGTTGCCCTAAACACACACTTCTTCAGGTTCAATCTCAAATTGTATTTCTCTATCCTCTACAAGAATTTTTTTAAAACTTCAAAGTGCCCTTTTCTTATATCAGACTTCACTATCATATCATCCACATACACTTCTACTTCCTTATGTATCAAATTATGGAACATCGATGTAGCATTCTTTGGTAAGTTGCTCTAGCATTCCTTAAACAAAAAGGCATGACCCTATAATAGTAAATCCCCCAAAAATTGTCAATGCCATCAAGTCTTTGTTTTATACAAAAAAACCCATCTATTATGCTCAACATGATGACTAAGGCTGCATTATCTATCAGGACATCAATGTGAGGCAACGAAAAATCATCCTTTATGCAAGCCTTATTCAAGTCCCTGTAATCCATATAGACCCTTACTCTCCTATCTTTCTTCAATATTAGAACCACATTTGCCAACCATTCAGGGTGATCAACCACTTTGAGAAAGTTAGCCTTAATCTACTTAGTTATATCCTCTCTTACTAACTCTATCCATTTTGGTCTTATCTTTCAGAGTTCCTACTTAAGTGGCTTCTACCCTTCCTTGATTAGAATATAGTGTTGTGCTATGTCTTTGTCAATACCCAACATGTCATCATATGTCCAAGCGAATATGTTTGAGTATTTTTTCAATATTATTCTCTTCTCTTTTTAAGGGTAACATCTTTTGAAATATTTAAAATGTGAGGTACAGTTTCCATGACAATATTAAATGGTTCAGTGCAAGTGGAATGAATGTTGAATATGCTTATGTATGGATCAATGTAATGCACACTACCATTAGCAAACACATCAAATAAGTAGGCAAAGTTAGATTTTATTGCATTGACTTTATAGAGTTTAGTGCATCATCAGACTCAAACAAACCATAAATATAGACATCATCATCATCAAATACAACATCAAGTACAAGACTCTTTATGCTAGACTCGATGATAGAAGTAATGTCAGCACATGTAGCAGCTTCAGCATCCTTCTTCAAGTTCTCAATGAGCTATGCAATATGCTCTTCAGTAATCTCTTCAAGAATCTTAGGCACTTCTCTTTCAACAGTAAAGTCCACCACATCAGCAAAGATCTCAAAGTCAGGCTTGATAATGCCATCTTTCTCCTATTCTTCAGACTGGCTAGTATATTTCTTAGTTGTTTTCTCTTCCACAGAGATAGTCTTCTTAAAGTCTTTGCTAACTTTGATGTCATAACCTAAACCATGCTTGGTTATTCGTCCAAGGAATTTAGGGAACTCAGGAACTCCCACATATGTCCTGCCTAGTCCAGCTCTAAAAAATAGTTCATCTTCTTCATCATCATGGTAACCTTAGGATCAATTTGGTCTTCATGTATCACATCACTTAAAACCTGGGTGAAACTATATTTAAGCAAGCAATGATGTTATTGCTTTTAATTGGAATAGTCAACACTTTATCATTGAGAGAAAACTTGATCTTCTAATGAACAGTGAAAGAAATGCCTCCCAGGGGATAGAACCATGGACGTCATAAGAGTAAAGTAAAGGTTAGAGGGATATACAGAACAGTGAACTCAACCACATATTCGATTTCTCTCATAGTGACACCAGCTTTGAAGATCCCTACAACTAGTTTTTTAAAATAATCACAAGCATGAATGATCAAGTTAGAGTTTTCCAGTTCAAATAGGTTAATTATAAATTTGTGCAAGAGCCTAAGAGGATAAACATTAATGGCTGAACCATCATCCACCATAACATAAAATGTGAGCTTTGCCTTGATAACTACTTCGACGAAGAGAGGCATTGTCAAACCCCTTTTCTCTACTATAAGGGTCAATGCAACATTAAGAAATTAATTATTTGCAAACCATATGAACATATACATTTTTTATATTCAATACATACATATCATAGATTTAAAACCATTGTTATACAAATATCCACTCACCTGATACGACAACTAACAATTTTAGCCAGTAGGGGCTGCTTTATGCTCTACGATTGGGGCTGAGGTTCCTCCTAACATCCAGAAGTAAAATCATAAGAATACAAGCTTAAATCTCAATTCTACTAAACTTAAGTTGATCTACGACTTGAAAAATGGTCCGAAAATTATCAAAATAGGGTTTTTAGGGTTTAGGAATCCACAGAGGCACCTCCTCTATGCACAAACATAGAGCGCCTCCTCTGTGCACAGAGGTGCCTCCTCTGTGCAGACACGCCTCCTCTATGCACAGAGGCACCGCCTCTGTGCAGACATATCACCTCTGTGATCCGAAATCATAAAAATCACTCTGTTCTTGACCAAAACACCAAATATCAATCCCCAAGAATCCCAAACATCATTTTAAACATCATAGAAGGACTGTTTTAGTATAAATAAGTTTAAAACTCAAAAACTCAGTCAAAATATCAAATTCTAATCAAATTCTATATAAATTCAAAACTAAAATTAAATTAGTTTAACTTACCAAAAACTCTTATATATAATCTTGAATTTTCAATAAGAAACCTTGAAATCGTTCATTGATTATTGAAGAAAGAATTAGAGTAAAAGAAAGTTAAGAAAATGTTAAAGAAAAATGAAGAAGAAAACACGCAGAGAAGAAGAAAGAAATAATGTGAAATGAAGCTTTTGCTTCTTGCTTTATTTTTAATATCATTTTGGCAAATATCCATTTTAGCCCCTTTTTCACAAATATCCACTTTAGTCCCCCAAATTACCAAAGTTACCAAAAAGGTTCTCAAACTTATTTCTAATAAAATTGAGTCCATAAATCTATCTATACCCTAATTTCTAGGACAGGGTGTTACAATTATCTCCCTCTTAAGAAATTTTATCCTCGAAATTTGTAACACTATCCTCAAATGTTATCCATAACACCATCATAATACTATATCAAATATCATTTAAATGTATTGATCTAAGATAGTTATCATACCAGTATTATCTCTGGGAGGTGCCAATGTTTCATCATGAATCATTGCATAAACCCTAGCTTGAGTTAAAGGTCAATTTTGTTGGGCACTTTGTCCTTGGTGAGATATTGCAGCAATTGCACTTCCTCGGCCAACACTAAGGCTAGAATCAGTGGTAATATGTCTACTTGGTGGAAAATTCCTATTACCACTCTAATTCCTAGGAACTATAGCCCCTCGTCCTGAACCAGCTGATTGCACTAGTAAAGGACAATCTCTTTGAAAATGCCTAACTTCTCTGCACTCAAAACAACTAAATGATCTCTTTTCATATTCCCTCTCAGCTTGTCTCTACACACTAATAGAGCTACCAAATGTTTGCCTTACAAAACTTTGACTCATCTAAGATTGTTTAGCTTGTTGCCCCAAACTCATATATGAATCTTGCCCACTATTACTATAGCCAGATCTAGGTGGTACTATGTTAACCTCTCTACTAGTTCACTTATCACCATAATAAAAGGAACTCTGACCATGCTTTTGATCTTTTTGATACACTTCTCTTTCCTTTTTCTTCAGCTTCTCAACTTCTAAAGCTTTTTCCACTAAGCTCCTATAAATAGTACCCTCAAAAGAAGCCAAAGCTGACCAAATAGTCACGTGCAAGCCACTTAAAAATTGATCATACTTGTTCTCCTCAAAAGGAAGCATATCAGCCACAAATTGATATAGATCTTCGAACTTATTGATATACTCCCCAACAATTATATCCTCTTGTGCCAACCTAAGGAAGGCATCTTGCTTCCCTTTCCTATAACTCTTTAAAATATAATCCTTCTAAAATTCTATTACAAATGTCTGCCAAGTCATTTCATCACCATGAAGGTGACGTATCCTATCCATCCAGCTATCTAGAACTCCTTGCAAAAGTATCTTAACTGTACTAACTTTCTCCCTGTTAGAGATTTCCATAAAGGCAAAAACTTTCTCAATCTTTTTAAGCCACTCTACAGCTTTCTTAATATTTAGAGAGCCATCAAAATTCTTAGCTCCTAAATGTCTGTAGTGTTTTACTATATCCCAAGGCATCTGCTGATCTCTAGCTGTCATAGTAGCTGTAATGTCTTGGGCTATAGTTGCACCTAATCCAGCATCAATATGAACTACAATAGGTGGAACAGGTGGTACTTGAGCTGCTGGTGGTGATGGATTAGCTTGAAGGGGTGGGTCAGTCCTAGAATGATCTCTATAAGAGGCAGTATCATCCACTGACTTACTACCTTCAGGTAACTCATGCTCATCCATCCCTTCTAAAGATAAAGATAGAGTAGGATCCCTATGAGGTTACTGGCTAACATTTTCTAATCTCTCAAAATGATGACGGCCTCGACCATGGCCTCGACCACCGCGACCTCTGCCATTTATAGCACGGGTTGGCATCTTCTTATACCATAACAAAAGACCAAGATTAAAGGCCTAATCAATGTATCCTACCTAATAGAGTCTATATAATCAATAAACCTATGCTCTGATACCAATAAATATCACACCCCTTTTCTATACCATAAGGGTCAATGCAACATTAAGGAACTAATCATTTGCAAACCATAAGAATATATACATTTCAGATATTCAATACATACATATCATAGATTTAAAACCATTGTTATATAAATATCCACTCACCTGATACGACAATTGATAATTTTAGCCGGTAGGGGCTACGTTATGCTCTACGGTTGGGACTGAGGTTCCTTCTAATATCTAAAAGTAAAATCATAATAATACAAGCTTAAATCTCAATTCTACTCAACTTAAGTTGATCTACGGATAAAGGATAGGGTTTACGACTCGAAAAATAGTCTGAAAATGATCAAAATAGGGTTTTTAGGGTTTGAGAACCCACAGAGGCACCTCTTCTATGCATAGAGGCGCGTCCTCTATGTATAGAGGTGCCTCTTCTATGCAGAGGCACCTCCTCTGTGCACAGAGGTGCCTCCTTTATCCATAGAGGTGCTGCCTCTGTGCAGACACGTCACCTCTGCGATCCGGAATCATAAAAATCACTCTGTTCTTAACCAAAACACTAAAAATCAATCCCTAACAATCCTAAACATCATTTTAAACATCATAAAAGGTCTGTTTAGCATAAACAAGTTTAAAACTCAAAAACTCAATCAAAATATCAAATTCTAATCAATTTCTATATAAATTCAAAACTAAAATTAAATTAGTTTAACTTACCAAAAACTCTTGTATATAATCTTAGATTTGCAATAAAAAACCTTGAAATCATTCATTGATTATTGAAGAAAGAATTACAGTAAAAGAAAGTTAAGAAAATGTTAAAAAAAAATGAAAAAGAAAACGCACAGAGAAGAAGAAAGAAATAACGTGAAATGAAGCTTCTGCTTCTTTCTTTATTTTTAATATCATTTTGGCAAATATTCATTTTAGCCCTTTTTGACAAATATCTACTTTAGTCCCCTAAAGTTACCAAAAAGGTCCTCAAACTTTTTTTTAATGTAATTAAGTTCATAAATCTATCTATACCCTAATTTCTAGGACAGGGTATTATAAGCATATTGTGAACCCTACCCTCTTGAGGTAAATCATCATCATAGAAAGTAATGGCATTGGTTGGAATTTGGCCAAAGAAGCAATTATATCTTCTGGAGAGATTTCGATAGAACTCTTCAAGTTATCCAATGCCTATATAAGTGCATCTCGGTGCTTTTTGGATGCCATCAATAAATTCCAAACACTAGCCTGAACTTGGGTTCTTTTAGGCTGCCTAAGCACTGCATCTTCTTCTTCAGTTGTCCTAAATGGTTTTCCTTCTATGATCACTTCTCTTCCTTTCATCATTATTTCTTTATCTTTTTCTCTTTCAGGAGGCTAACACACCCATTCGCTTCGAGTCATATAGTTAATTTCCCTTTCCTTTCTTGGAAGCTAAGGGGCTCTCCTACCTCAAGCTACAAGGTTGACTGTATTTATTTTAACTTCTTCATATTCTGACTCTTTCTTTTCATGCTCTTTGTCTTCTTCCTTTACCAAAACAAATATGTCTTCTACCATGAATAGAGTTTTCTCATCATCTTCCTCTTACCATATGTCAATCTTGGACTTAGTTATAACTTATTTTTCCACCACTTTATCATCTCCATTAGAATCATACCAGATGTTAACCACCATAACATATTGATCATACTGCAAAGAGATCCTCACAATTGCATCTTCTTCATCAAACTCTTCTCATCATCCAGTCGAGACTATATCTTTATGAGGATCTTAGGCATAAAGTGGAGTAGTGTACTTCACTTCATAGCCATACTTGCCAAATGGCTATCCCAATAAATCCCAAACTTCAGTTGGTTTTAGCTTTCTAAATTCCTAGTCTAACTTTGTGAAAGGGCCAACACAATCTATCTTATCCCCGCATCATAGCACTGCAGTATTCTTGACTCTTTTAGCTATCATTTCCTATGGGGAGAAACTGAAGGGATGAAGATTCAAAGTAATCAAAATCATGCAGAATTTGAAAATTTTGATTACATGTAACTCTTGAATCAACTAGAATCTTACCCTAGCCTAAGATCACATCACAAGCAAATATACATAGCTAAATTATGCATGATGGACAATATTTCAAATCAACAACCAAGTCATATCATCAAGTTACAAAGCCTACCAACTAAGAGATTTAGTAACACTTACCAAACTCTTAAGTGTGTAGGATGCTCGACAAGCTTTGGTTGTTATGATCCATAAGCTCCAAGCTCCCCAACTGTGAAGCTTCTAGCTTAAAACACATAAGTTGTATAAGGAAGATCTTCAAAGATGATGGAGTACTACCTACAAGCCTCTCTTCTTTGACCTAAGATGCTTGTTAGAAATCCTCCAAGCTTGAATGTGTGTAGGACTTAGTAGCAACCTCCAATGGATATCAACGGTGGATTTAGACTTATACAACTTTTGTACAACAATGGCTTTTTTCTTAAGAGTTCACAACACTTATGATATTTTGTATTCTCTACACTTAGAAGAAGAAGGAAGAAGATGATATCAACCTTTTTTTCTCTTTTGTAGGAATATTAAAATGTCTCTCAAATGTGCATTAGCATTAGTGTGTTGTCTCTACACCACCCACTAACTTAAAACACGTCCATTTAAAACACTCAAGCTATATGCATGTGTTGGCTTAAGTATCTCATACTTAAGCTACAAGCATATGATAGTTTGAGTATCTCACACTCTAACTATATGCATGGATAGCTTTATGTCAAAAGTAGGATTAGTTTGATTACATGGATAACCTTAGCCTTTGACTTTGTTAACCTTTAATGAGTTGGGCTAAGGTTATGGGCTTGTTTAATACTTAAACAAGCCCAACACCAATCTAAATAAGACAACTCATGGGCCCTTTATTTAAACTCTTCAAATAAAGCCCAACTTTAATCCACTATTAATAATACATATGGTCCATCTCATGTCCCATATCCATACCATCATTTGGAGGCAAATATTAATTTAGTCGTTAAACTTAATATCACATATTAAATCAAGTCCAAATTAAAATTTATTTAATTACAATTAGTCACAACCTTTGAATTTAGATATTGGGATATGCTAGATCCCCGCATATGCTCAAATCCAATTCAGTTAATTTAATTAGTTAATTAAACTTTTTAATTAATAATTAAAATAATATTAATCTTTAAATGTGCAACTCTTGTGTGTATGTGACTTACTAGGTTCAAGTGTAAATGGTAATGGGAAATAATATTAACACTCTTAATATTATAGAAACATCTTTCCATACTAAATGTGAAAATCCCAATTAATCACATTCGGTTCCTATAAGTCGTGAGTGACCCCTAGTATAGATATCACGACTACCTAATTAGAAATGAATGTTATATGTAGATCAATAAGAACCATAGAATATAATTATCATGCACTAAATGTCCCTTTATTACAAGATCCCAATATCGACTAAAGTCACGATTTGGTCAAATTCTAATTGCCTCAATCATATAACCTCATCTTCAGTTCAATTCTCGATAAAATATGACTACTACTAGAAACTCTTTCTAGTACCGAAACTCTTTCAGGTAAGTCGAGTTTGACCTAGCCAAGTACTTATTCATCAAGAATAATTTAGATAGCATAGGATTTTATCCCGGTTCACTCCAGGTAATGAATTCCATCTCGACCGATCACTCATCCCTACATATAACCGACTAGAGCCACCACATGCCATATACCCATACATGGCCAACACAGGTATGTAAGCGGTAATAAACTCTAACCAACCATATGTGGATGACTGTGTCACCTCAGGATAAAGGACTATATGCACCATTATGTCCAAGATTGTGATTATTGACAAAAGTGATTTTTCATGCAATCATAAATCTTACATCACAGTTTGATCCACCTATCACATGAGTATCTACATGTCTATTTTGATATCTCATATCAAGTAGCATGAGACTCACTACCTCCCACTATCGGTATCACATACCGATCAAGGAAAATAGATAGAGGTGATAGTCTAGGGACTAATACTACCCTTATATTAATCCAATGACTATAAACATTTATAGTATGTGTACCAAATCAGTTTGTCATTCATATTATCAACTCTTGATAATAAACTCATTCAACATAATACTAAAGGGTAAATATTCAAATAAACTTAATACTTAATTTAAATGAATACTTTATTGCCATAGGGATAAAAGGTACATGTTTACATACAAGAATGGCCCTAGGGCATATCTACACTAACAATCTTCCACTTGCACTAGCGGCATTCACTACAATATCTAAAACCCATCTTCTCAATATGACATTCTAACTGCAGTTGGGTAAGCACTTTAGTCAGTGGATCAGCCACATTGCCAGCTGAAGCTACCTTTTGCATGAGCACATCACTCTTCCTAACAAGTTATCTGATAATATGAAAGTGCCTTTCTATATGTTTGGATTTCTGGTGAGAGCTCGGTTCCTTTGCCAAAGCAATGGCTCTATTATTATCACAAAAGAGAGGCACTACCGACTCAATAGAAGGAACAACTCCTAGTTCAGTGATGAACTTCTGAATCTAAACAGCTTCTTTAGCAGCATCTGATGCAGCTATGTACTCAGCCTCTATAGTGGAATCAACAGTGATACTTTACTTGGAACTCACTGCACCTCCATTACAGGTGAAGACAAACCCAAAGATAGACTTTTTATCATCCACATCTGATTGGAAGTTAGAATTTGTAAAACCTATAAGTTATAAGTCACCTCCTCCATAAGTCAAGACTAAATCCTTAGTCCTTCTCAAGTACTTAAGGATAGCCTTAACTACCACCCAATGCTCCAAGCTTGGGTTAGATTAAAACCTGCTAGTCACACTAATAGCATAGGCAATTTATGGCCTAGTACACAACATGGCATACATTAGGCTTCCTATAGCCGAAGCATAAGGAACCTTAGCCATCTCCTCCATTTCCTCGGGTGCCTTGGGCAACATCTCTATGGATAGGTGGATACCGTGCCTAAATGGCAACAATCCCCTCTTAGAATCAAGCATGTTGAACCTCTTCAACAACTTTTCTAAGTAAAAACTTGAAGATAAACCTATCATTCTCTTCGATCTATCTCTATAGACTTGAATCCCAAGAATATAGGTAGTCTCTCTTAAGTCTTTCATTGAGAAGGTCTTAGATAACCATACTTTCATAGATGTTATCATATCGACATTATTGCCAATGAGAAGAATATCATTAACATATAAGACTAGGAAAGTGTGTTGACTCCCACTAACCTTATTGTAAACACATAGCTCATCCTCGTTCTTAATAAAGCCATAAGAACGGATATCCTCATCAAAGCAATGATTCCAACTCCTTGAATCTTGCTTTAGACCTTATAATGATCTACTAAGCTTTCACACTTTTGAGCTTTCCTTGAATTCAAAACCCTTAAGTTTCCCCATGAAAATGTATTCCTCAACTTAACTGTTAAGGAAGGTAGTCTTGACATCCATATGCCAAACCTTATAATCATAGTGTGTGGCAATAGCAAAAAGAATCTGAATGAATTTAAGTATGGCTACTGGCGAGAAGGTCTCCTCATAGTCAACCCCTTACCTTTGGCAAAATCCTTTTGCTACAAGCGTAGCTTTATAGGTCTCTACCTTTTTGTCTGCACCAATCTTTCTCTTGAAGATCCATTTACTCCCAATAGGTACAATACCCTCAAGAGGTTCAATAAATGTGCAGACTTGGTTTACATACATGGAATCCATTTCAGTTCTCATTGCCTCAAGCCATCTTGAAGAATTTTTATCACATAAAGCTTCTTCATATATAGTAGGATCATCAACATGAATGCTTTCTTCATGAACATGCAACTCTTGCATATTATGGAGAAAATTATATCTCTCTGGAGGACGAGATACCCTACTACACCTTTTAGAAGTCGGTGTGATGACATTCTCAATTAGAATAGGTGCTTCAGGTTGATCAATATCCATTTGATCAATTTGTTGGGCTTCCTTAGATGACTCCTCATCTAATATTATCTTCCTTCCTTTACCACCTTCCTTAAGAAACTCTTTCTCAAGGAAAATAGCATCTCTGCTTACAACAACAACTTGTTCAGTAGGAAGATAAAAGCAATATCCTAAACTATCTTTAAGATATCCAATAAACCTTCCTTTGATCGACTTCGCATCTAACTTCTACGATTTTAGCTTTTTGATAAAAGCTGAGCACCCCTAAATCTTAACATGTTTAAGACTTGGTGCCTTACCATGCTATATCTCATATGGTGTGGTAGAAATGAACTTGTATGGAACACGATTCAGGATATAGGAAGCTGTTTGGAGTGCAAAAACCCAAAGTGATATAGGAAGATCGGTATAGCTCATCATGGATCATACCATATCCAATAAGGTATGATTTTGCCTCTCGAATACACCATTTAGTTATGGTGTTCCAGGTGGTGTAAATTATAATACAATGCCATGTTCCTTAAGGAACTCAATGAACTCGGTACTCAAGTATTCATCTCCTCGATTTGATCTTAGAGTTTTAATGCTTTTCTCATTTTGGTTCTCTACTTAGGCTTTGAAGTCCTTGAACTTTTTAAAGGATTCACTTTTATTCTTCGTAAGAAACAAATGCCCATACCTTGATAGATCATCTGCAAAGGTAATAAAGTAGTGAGAAACCACCTTTAGCCATTTCACTAAATGGTCCACATGCATCACTATGTATGATCTCTAACACATCATTGGCTTTTGCTATTTGTCCAACAAATGGTGATCTAGTCATCTTGCCTTGAAGACAAGCCTCACAAGTCGAATTAGATGTAGATTCAAGATTGCTTAAGATTCCTATTTTTTCCAACTTCATGATCCTATCCTCTGTAATATGACATAATCTCAAGTGCCATAAATATTTAGAGTTAGAGGCATTCTCAATTAGCATTGCATTCACATCATTCACATTCGTTTAAGGCATATTTCTATTATACATATTATCAACATAATATAAACCATGTATTAAATAACCCGTGCCAATCAATTTATTTTTAAAATGAATCTTACATACATCTTTACCAAAATGGAATTCATAACCCCTACTAGTCAAACTAGAGATAGAGATAATGTTCTTATAAGTATTAGGTACATATCATACATCCTCCAATAACACCACATGATTATACAAATCAATTGAAGTGGATCTTATAGCCTTGGCTGCAACACTTGCTCCATTTCCAAGTCTTAAGGTCACTTCATTGAGCCTCAACTTTCTCTCATTTGTTAGATCCTAAAAGGATGAACAAATGTGAGAACTTACACCGGTATCCAATACCCATGCATTAGATGAGCTCTTAGAACATTTAGAAGTAAATAAATTAGAGAAAGTCTCACATTCTCCATCCTTGCCCTTTCCTTTTGTCTTGAGAGATTTTAGGTACTTAGGACAATTTCTTTTCCAATGTCCTTCACCTTGGCAGTGGAAACACTTTCCTTTGTCTTGCTCTTCCCTCACGATGGCCTTGCCCTTATTTTTAGCTATCCCTCCCGTGGGCTTGACAACACTTGTCTTGCCTTTTCTTTTCTTATTGCCTTTCTTCTTAGTCCTATTAGAAGTGGCAATAAGTGCAACCTCCTTCTCTTTGCTCCCTTGAATGGCCTTTTGGGCTGTCACGAGCATGTTCATTAGCTCCGCAAGAGTGCATTCAATCTTGTTCATGTAGAAGTTGGTGATGGTTTGCCCGAAAGATTTGGGAAGGGATTGAAGGATCAAATCCACTTAAATATGGAATTCCATTATGAAATCTAAACTCTCTAGCTCCTCCATTAATCTAATCATAGAGCTCACATAGGCTCCCACTTTTTCTCCTTCCTTCATCTTAACACGGAACAACCACTTTAATATCTCAAATCTAGCGGTCCTACTATGTTCACCAAATAACTCTTGTAGGTGAGGCAGGATTTCCCTTACACTTGTGTAATTCTCATGTTGTCGATGGATCTCGGTGCTCATAGAAGCCCATTTAATGCAACATGCTTGCATATCATCATCCTTCCATTTTTCAAAAGTATCTTGCTCCTCTTGGTAAGAATTTTCGGGAACGGGTCCAGGGAGGTTTTATTCCAATACATATAGTATTTTCTTGGAAGATAAAACAACTTTTAGATTCCTTAGCCAATTAATAAAATTAAGCTCGTGAGCCTATTAAGGTCGAGAATGATGGAAAGTAGGTTTGTTGGTCTCATGTTATCAATTTCTGCAAAAGGTAACAAGATTGATTAGTTGTATGTCATTGTAATCACCATTAGATTTGGTCTTTAATCATAATGGCCTCCCACTAACTTGGCAAATCCTACACTTCGAAGTAGGAAATGGAAATCCCTTGTTGGATAGATTTCTAGTGGGTAATGGAGTTCTTAATGGGCCACTTCTATCCCCTAGGTACACATTGCCATTCTTGGAATAATAGTTCTCATTAAGTGGACAACTCTTATCCATCACATCTTATGTGAGGTTCCATTAATCCAGCTCGTAATGTTATAGGCCTCAGGTACACCTAATTATTATTCTTGGCCTTTGGCATTAGTTAGGTCCATACCATTGGATCAGTGAAATGTATGGATTTGAACACTACAAACCTCAGGTACGCCTATTT
>CATIWO010115011.1:0-17391 GCA_949673435.1 Macaranga tanarius | reverse complement strand
TAATTATCACAATTATCCTTTAATATAGTATACCTAAAATATCAACACAAAATTCTCTACACACCCCTTTACTAAAATAGGATTATTACACAATAATCCTCAACTTCCCATTTAGACAATTAACTCCAAAACTTAACGTACAATTACATCCCTTTACAAAAATGCACATATTATCTTATATACAAATCCTAAAACTCTACTAAATATATCATAAAAATATAATGCATATACAGTGCATATAAAAATGCAGGTGTTACAGTTATTGCTTTAGCATTTTTGCTAAAGTAAATGAAATATCAGAGTTATAAAGAAAAATCATGGCTAGTGATATGGTAAAATAAACATAAAAAAAGGAGTCATTGCTTGATAATATATAAAAGATTTAAGGTAGACTTTACATGCCTTTAAATTTATGTTAGTCGAATTTATTTGATAAAATTGCTAGCAAAATTCATAAGTAAAAGCATGAAGTTGTGTGCTAAAAGTGTGGGATTTTTCATTAGAGATGAGTGCCATAAACCATTCCAAGAACAAACTATGTTCTTGTAGATGTGCAGTTTCAGGTTTTTACTAAAAATGCAATTTTCATGAAAATGACATTGGGTTATGTATTAGTCTTTAGCATATTATGGCCAGATCAAGTTTAGCATATTATGGCCAAATCAAGCAGAAGAATTATTATGTTCTTGAGGTAATTAAATTCGGCTTAGAGATATTGAAAGAAACCAAGGCCAATGATTTTGAAATTAGAGGGAGATATATAAAAGTTAAATGCATACATGCAGAATCCACAGTAAAATTGGCTTACGAATAGTAAATATTAGGGGTTTTATGTATTTCTACCATCAACTTAAATCATTTTCGCAAATCTATCCAAATTTTAAAATTGTAGCAAATTAATATATGAACTTTACAATTTGTTGCAAATCTATCCATGGTTAAAATTGATTGTGCCTATGATGATGTGGCTTGCTGACGTGTGCTACTAATTACACACATGGAATTAAATAAAAAAATGTTAATTTTTAATCCAAAACGCACCGTTTGGTTCAAGCAAACGGTAGTTACGGTACCATGTACATTCATTTTTTTTTTATTGTTTTGCGGTTTTCAACCAGCAAATTGCAGCCATGAAATTCCAAAATATATGCATATTTATTTGTCTAGAATTCAAAATAAAAGTTAATAAATATTCCTTGTTTGCAAATTCTTTGATGACCTGAAAGACCCAACACAACAATGATTAAAAGGATAATGCAAAAAATATATGTTGATTAAAGACCACTTGAATTATAGAAATCAACCAAAGAAAAATTGGAGTTGAGACAGGTAAATCAATATTTTCCACTTGAATCATAAAGCAGAAATTAGTTAAAACCAAAACCAAGACAGCAAACAAGAAAAGCACAAATAAGAGCTGCAACATAAAAATCAGCAGCAATAGCACACTGCACTAAAGCTACAAACCAAATAGCCAAAACCAACAAGCTAGTTTTCCGCTGAATCAACAACAGCAGAAACAGTACCAACTGTAGCAGGCATATAACAAAATGAAAATTAAACAAAAACTCATTGTGAACAAAATTCAGGTTTAAATCAAACACAACCATGAACATAAAATTTAGGTTAATCAGTTTTCGGCTGAAGCAGAGCACTATGCATCATATATAATGATCACAATGTCATAGGGAACAAAATTCCTGTGATGGCCACATAACACTTAAAGCAAAAACAAAATTTGCATATAAAATGGCCAATTCAGGTATAAATCAAACACAAAAACCCTGTCATATGCCTAAAACTAAATAAACAACAAAAACATTCAAAGTAACTAAAATTGTTTTTAGCTATCACTGTAACATGAAGACTTGATTCAGTTAATTTTTTATAAATTTTTGCTTAGGCTAGAAAAAACTTGCTGCCCATGATAGCTCTTCAAATTGGTGTTCATGGTTGTACTTGTACAACTTGCTGGTTGAGATAAGAGGAAGATGAGTGAAGAACAAGTGGGTCATATTTCATGGAAGGACAAGAGGAAGATGAGGGATGCAGAATCGAAGAAGAAGAATAGGGGAGAAGAGTTTTAGGAACCTTTAAAAAAAAAAAAAAGTTGTACGGTGCCGTTTACTTGAACCAAACGGTGCGTTTTGGATTAAAAATCAATTTTTTTTTCAATTCCACATGTGTAATTAGTAGCACATGTAAGCAAGCCACGTCAGCACAGACACAACCAATTTTGACCATGGATAGATTTGTAACAAATCGTAAAGTTTATATATTAATTTGCTACAATTTTAAAATTTGGATAGATTTGCAAAAATGATTTAAGTTGATAGTAGAAATACATAAAAACCCTAAATATTATTGGCACATCAAGAAAAATTCATCAAGTGAATTTCTAGCTGTCAAAATTCAATTTAAACTAGAATTTAATGGCATAAGCATAATATCACAAGGATGAGATGCAAAATGATTTATTGTTGAAATTATATAAAATGCAAAATTTTAAAAATGAGCATGAGGTATTGAGTTCTAAAGTAATTAGCTGATTTTGATATTTGTTAAAATATAATTCCAAAATGCTTATGAAATCAAATCAGTTAAAAATGTCATTCAAAGGAATTTAAACCAAATATTTTGCCAATATTTCATTGAAGGTAAAATATTTAATGAAAATTCACGTAAGGAAGAATTAAACTCAAGTTGAGATTAAAGCATAGTTTTAGCTTACTATTTTGCCAAGCCAAATTTCATACAAAGTTCACACCGATAAGCCAACCTCAGTATATATTCTTCAAAGTAGGTAATGCAAAGAAATTATTTTGGCTAATTATTACTAAAATAAGCTTGAAAATTATATTCACTTGAGCAATTTAGACTTTCAATTCAAAGTGGGAAGTTGGTTTTGATGATCAATAAAATTGACAAATTTTTGCGATTGTTTAAGAATAATGAAGAAAATATGATCTAAAAGCTTAATGTATGATGCAAATTTAGTTGATTTTTAGCCTATTTTTATTAATTGATGCCAAAAAATTTCATAAAATATCGACTATCAACTATTCCTCAAGGAATTTAAATCAATATTGTTGATACCTTAAGCATCAATGCACCAATTCATCATAAGAGGAAGTATACTCAAGCCAAATTTAAATTTGAACATAAATTTCAAACAAATGTAGCACAATCGATTCAAAATAGCTATTAAGTGGGTTTGAAGTGTACCTTTCTTGTAGTAGTTTCCAATATAGACCAAGATTATCTCGGCTTTGGCTTAACAAATGGAGTATGAAGCATCTGCTATGTCACTTAAGGAAGAGAATACATTATTGGCAGTAGTAGTAGCGTGAATAGCAGCTTGGTGTGGTTCAGTGATAAATTCATATTTTGTACTTATATTGAAGTAATATTTTATTAGTTTTGCTTATTTTAGCTTGATTATATGTTAATTATGATTAAAATATGTTAGTTTATAAATTTTAGGTAGTTAATATGCATTTCATATATAAATTAGGATTTTTATTTAGTATTTTATTAGATTTGCATAATTCATTTAGGATTAGGATTTGTTTAAGTTTTAATTTTATGTTTTCATTTGTTTTATGTAAATTTTAAATGCATTTAAGGTGTTTTTCCATGTTTTATAGGAATTTGGAGACTTAACATTCAAATGGGAAGCAATTTGAGGTCAAAGGAAACCTATTTTGGCATGGAAAAGTTGAAGAAAAGTCAGCACAACCATGCTATATGCTTGCATGGCCATGTAATAGGTCCTAAAAGATGAGATTTCAGAATAAAATAGGTACATGACCGTGCATCAACCTTGAATGGCCATGCTAGGGTGGCTACGTGCAAAGTGAAGGTATAGTGGTTGGAAGTTTGATATTTAGTGCATAACTTTCTATCCAAAACTCCAATTGAGGTAATTTAAAATGCTAAGAAAAGTTCCTTCAAAGAGCTATAACTTTGATAAAGAACACAAGAGCTAATTCATTTATCTTTAAGGGCTAAATATTCATGCAAAGTATTATGTGTGCATAACAAAGAGATAGGAATCCGAGTTTAATTAGGATTCAACTTTTCCAAGGCTAACTTACTTCTTATTCAAGCTTGGATGACTTATGCCTAAAAAAGGGGACTTATGGATATAGAAAATCATTTATAACATATTTATAATTAGTTTTTCATCTTTTGCATTCAAAAACATAAAGTTTGTGAATTCATCATTGGTGCAAGGCATTGCTCGTGGACATTCAACATTCAAGGAGTAATCAAAGGGGCAAGATTAGGAGGCTTCTATTCTCTTATTTTTCTTCTTATTTCTTTGAGATGTTTGTGAGAATGTTTATAAATTTGATCTTGTAATCATGACATATTTTGTGAGACACCCAACATGTGACCTCAAACTAACCCATACATGTGTTCCAAAGAATTCTACTCAATTATATTGTGAGTATAATCACATGCCATGCGCAAATAAAACTCAACACACATTACTCATATACATACAAAGAAGTGAAGCAACTATATAATAATATGTAAAGGAAATATTTTTTTTAAAAGTTTGTAACAGGACACTAGCGGTTGCTAGTGGCTGAAGGCAGCCAAGGGGTCTGGCGGTCACCAGTGGCTGGAGGCAGCCCCTCCCCGGCTCTGGCCGAAACCTACTGAAAACACACTTAATTACAATGCACAAACACCACATGCTTCACAACAATACTTCTCGCACACATTTACTCAAATGGATCATCCAAATATCATACATAAACTCAATATAATCACAAATATAGCATAGATTCACTTCTTCAAATAACATACATATGTTTGCATATTCTCAATCATCTTTATAAACTTCACAATTCATACATATATACATCACAACCCTTGCTTCAATGCACATCACATAGTTCAATCTCAACACAACTATAATAAAATGCCCAAATGCTCATAGTTTATTTCAAAATGCAAATGGTGCATGACAAATGAGGATGGGGATGAATTCACCAAGCACACCTCGGGCCTTCAAAACTCACTATCAATGTAAACCTCAAGCTATGACTAACTATTTCCTGAAAAATAGTTACAAAAGGGCGATCTTGTGACTCAATAAGCAATTACTAATATAACTATACATATATTACTTCTCAAGAAGTAATTAAGTCATCAATTAAAACATGTATTAACAACATAGATTCAAATATGACTTATAACCTTAACTCAAACACATATCCTTCAATCCTAGAAGTCATGTAAATCATATATAGAAAAGATACCAAACATATACACAAGGTATACAAGAATTCAGTTACCTTTCTAAACCATTCTTAGCATATGTCAATACATACAATTCACAGCTATGTCGAAATATCAATCATATAAAATAACAAGTGCTCAATAACCACAATTCATACACATACCAAACATTTAGAATCATATGAAACATATTCAAAAGGTATATAAATTATTTACCAAACATATATACAAAATTTACAAAATTTAACTTGCATTCCATAGCTTTCCTTAAACATACCAAATCATACATATTCCAGACACATAAAATAATAATCACGTATTATCATAATAAACCATAACTCATTCATTCATATCACACATCATATTTTGGTATCCGACTGGAACCATCTCACATGCGCATTTCTCATAAGTAGTCATATACTGAGACTATTCGCCTAGCTCAATTCTAGTCTCACATCCTCATATATAATTTATCGAGTACCTATATGTCTGGCTCAGGTTGCCCATCTCACATTTCATCCTTTTCTTATGTGACCACTACTGGAACTATCTGCTCGGCTCAGTTCCAGATTTCATAATCAGTGGAGCTATCCACCCGGCTCAGCCCCACTATAACGCATTTTCCTCACCATCATTCAATCATGCCACAATCTCTTACACAATCATATTTCAATAGCCATATCTCACTTTATATTATATTCAATCACAATTCAACATTTCCATAATCTATATGTTTATTCATATCACATCCCAATAACTTGCTCAATTCATTCATAGCAATACATTTTTCATATTCACTTACACACCTCATTCAATTATTCAATTCACACAACATAACATTCTCATAATATATATACATATTATGTATATATCATACCACATCACATAATTGTCAAATCATTCATAGTAATATAGTTCTTATATTCAAGAGATTCAATATATATATATATATATATATATATATATATATATATATATATATATTAATAATCACTTATATAAAAGTGCTTCAACTTCTTCAAAAGTAAAGCTCTCCTAGTGAGTAATGTCTCCAATATCCTTATCAATGCCTACACACAATCATACATCAATACCACATAGCAAGCATGACCCTTGCATCCAACTCAACTAAATGCAACTATGTGCAACTACATGCTTAAGGTTCAATATATCCAAATAATTCACACACATGTTCAAAAATTATGAAAATAATACTGAAGCAATTAGAATTTCTCAAATCAGACATGTATGGAATTAATTATGGATTTTTTATTAAATCTGGGTAAAACAAAAGTGACAGCAGCAGCAAGAAAACGTCGCCAGTCAACCATAACAGCAAAATCAACTCTAGCTCAAACCATAAAAGTTGTAGGAGACTCTCTGAAGTTTCCAGAGCATCCAACTTTACTCAAATCAGAGCTCTACAACTCAAGATATGATCAAAATAACAAGACTGATGCACATGTAAAACAGAGTCCGAATTTCACCCATTATAATCTAGCTTCAATTAACCAAAATAAATGCAAGACTTACTAAAAAATGATGCTCCACTAGCCACTAGATCTTCTAAATCTCCTTAAAGTCCTTGCTAGATGTGTAGAGAATTATTAAAATCTCTCGAGCAAATCAAGAACCACTCTTCTTCTCTTCTTCCAATTCTCTGTACTCTCTACACCAAACTTCACACACTTATACACACATATAACATACACCAATCATAAGCTACCAAGTATAGCCTAAGGTGTCTTCTATCATAAACATAAGATTATCATTTAATAAAATAATACTAACTCTCTTAATTAAATATACATAAATATCACCAAAATATAACCCCTTAATGAACTTGGATTATTACACAATAATCCTCAACTTTCTATTTAGACAGATAACTCCAAAACTTTCTTAACAAATATGCTCCTCTCTACAAGCATGCTCATACCCATACTTAAATATAAACCATAACTCTACTCTATATGTCATGAAAATATAATGTATGAATAGTGCTTTTAAGGTACGGGTATTACATATTTAGGCTGGATTTCATTATATGCTAGGATTGATCTACGTAGCTTGGGGATATATAACCTTTAATTTTTGCTTTAATCTAAGTGGATTTGTTACATATAGGTTTTGCTCTTGCGCTTAACTCTATTCAATGTTTGGTTATGGTTAAAGTATGATGAAACTGAGAGGTTATGTATGCTTTATGCTTGTTGTTTATGTTGAATATTCAAATAAGTGATATGAGACTGGAAGTTGATTAATACTTAAAGCCTAGAATGAAATCTATTGATGTTAATTGAGTTGGAAGACCTTTTAATTATTAATATTACATGATTCATCATTGAGCTTAAGCTTAGTTAATGATTTATTAAATTATGCTTAGTGAGGTGGGAGTCCATAAGTTATAAATAACAATTGAGTTAATTAAACAAACTTATAATTGCTTAAGAAAGATTTATAAGGACATTAGTTTATCAGCATCATATGTATAATTCAACTTAGGCTAAAGTAATTTGTTAATGAGTTAATATATGAACCAAGTGAAATATGAAGTTCTCATACATGCATTCATCATTGATTATTTGTTAATTATTATTTATTTTGCTTCAATTTTTGTTAGTTTTAGTTAAATTAGGGTTTTAATTTATCTTTAGGTTTAAGTTTTAATTCCAACTTAATTTGATTTCTTTATATAAATAATTAACTAAGTAAAGCAGTACTCAATAACTAATTCTCATAGAAATGATACTCTATTTATCACTTTATTACTTGAGTGATTTGTATGCTTGTATTTAGCACCAATCAAAAAGCTTCTTGGTAAATGACGTCGACCTTGTATGCAAAGATATGGATCAGGCTTGAGGAGCACCACAATAGCAGCCGAGGAAGCATTGGTGGCTTTGGAGTGAGGAGCATAGTGAGATTAGTATTAGTAGTAGTAACAGCGTTAGAGGTGGAGGTATTGGTAGCTTGGGCTGTATCGAGTATGGCAAGACTGACAACCTAGTGGGTAAAAGGAACACCGATGATAGCTAGACATTGGTGGCTAGTACTGATAAAAAAAATGAGAGAAATATTTATGTTTTGGTAGTGAAAGAATTAAATTAGGGACCTTTGGCTATCTTGGGTTCTTAATATAGTAAGAAACTTTAAAGAATTAATATAGGCCTTTTGATTTCTGAAGAAATTGAGTGATCAGTAAGTGAACTTGTGGAAGAATTAAGATTTAGAAGAAGATTTTATGAGCTATCTTAAAGAGAAAGCAAGAAATTTTGGTGATTAGGAAAAAAAAGCATTGGTAAAGAAGACACAATAGGATAATAATATCTTAAGGAGAGAGTAGATATTGATATGGGTTTTGTAATTTTTAAGAGACAAGACTATGGGTAAACAAATCTATAGAGGAATTGATAGTTGAAGATAAACTATTTTAAAGAGAAGGATAAGAGCATGTAAATTTTAAAATTCAAAGGAAAAAGGAACTAAAGTGGGAGAAATTGTTATATATATCCATATATTTAGTTTGTAGGGTTCGCTCAAACTAATTATATATAGGAACTATTGTTTGTATCCACTAAATTTTAGCTAGTCCATAAATTAATTTCAAAGCCCAACTCATAAAAAGTCTTAAGGAAGAAGGAAATTAAAGCTTATGGAATTTATTTTTTGAAATTAATGTTACAGGAACTCATTAGTTAACATGCTAAGATAAGAATATATGTGAAGTTTCTGAACTTATTGAAGAGTTGAGGAAGAAGTAACCTGCAAGTAATAAGCTGAAACTAAAAATTAGTGATCAGCTGACATTAATTAAAGAAAGCTGATGGAATTAGTTTGTAAAAGCAAGAAAAAGCAATAGAGAAAGGACACATACAATCATCAATCATCAATAATCAACACACATTGTTAACAGACACAATTCAATAATACAGACAAATCACAGTCAATATTATCAGCTTTTTATTCTATAGCAAATTTTGTTCTTGATATATGCTTCGTTCTATATGTTTATATTCATCAATTTAGTAATATAAAAAATTTCCCTAAAGTGCACTGTTCTTTACTCTGTTATTTTTTTGTCAATCCAAACTTTATTAAATTTGTAAATTTTATTGGAATTCAATCAAATGGTAAAGGAGCTTGAGAATCCATGTTGTCTGAATAGAAGTTAGGTAACTCTTTATGGAATGAATTTCTCTAGCACACTCGTGCATCAAATCAACCTAATTCGCCAAAAATAGTAACAATAAAAACTAATACTAAATTTCAACCAAATATTAGAGATAGAAAAGGACCTTGATTTGTATGGGTTTATCATGTGCTCTCACCTTAGGCGTAGTGACATCAACTCCTTTATAGATGGAATTCTTTTAACTCATTTTGTTCAATTCCTTGTTTCTATTAAACAATTTCTACATTCCTTTTAACAACTCCCACAATAACCACACTTCCAACTTTTAGAAAATGAGTGTCTCATTTAGATTTTCTTCTCGGTTGAATGCATAGTTTCATCCCTAAACATTACATGATTAACCTTTGATATCCTTTAAATTTTAATATTTTCTATTAAATCTTTAAACTTTTATTTTGAATATTTTTCACTTTTACATTTACACTTTTTAATTCTATTCGACTCGTACAATGAAGAAATGGACATATTTGATTTCAGATAATTTTAAACATATAAGATGATACAAATTAGCTTTAAATTAATAAAAATAGAATTAACAACTAATATAGAAAAAAATTTACATTTTGTTTATACATTTTAAATATGTAATACTTTTAATTAAATATTATTTTGGTCTATATACAATTTTGATGTCCATATCAATATTAATTTATAAAAAAAATATATGATGATTTCATGTATTATAGAGGTTAAATAAGTTTAAAATTAAAGTTTAAAGACTAGATAGAAAATAATAAAAGTTGAGGGGTGTCAAAGCTTAATCTTGTAAATTTAGGGATGAGACTATGCATTTGACCCTTCCTTGACTTTACTATTTTTTGGTTCTTGGTTTTTATTTTTGAATCTCTAATGCTCAAATTATGTTTGAAAGAGAATGAATATTAGGTTATTTAATCAAAGCTAATTGTTGAAATATGTGACAAATCACATGGTATATCTTTTAAGAGAATATAAAACCATTTGATTTTGATTAACACATAGTTAGTAATAAATCAATTAGAAGCACTGATAAGTTATACTTAATTGAAGTTTAAAACTTGATTATATAAAAAATTAGCAAAAAAAATAAAGATAACTAAAAAGTTTCGAAATTTTTTTAATAATTTCACCATTAGAATTTTTATTAATATTCCATGAAAAAATGTTATAGCTATTAGTAGTACTTTATGAGATTCTCCACATTTAATATTCATGTAACAAATCTCTATTTAAATCTTATAGTTGATAAGCACCCTTTTCAGGTCCTCATGCTACCTTATATGGTCCTTCATAATTAGAACATAACTTTTTAATTCCTACTTCACCCTTCCTTATGCTAGTTCATTTTATGACCATGTCTCCATATTGAAAGTTATGAGGTCTGGCTTTGTAATTGTGGTATTTAGTTGTCTTTACTTAGTATTTCCATTTCAATTGTTAATATCTTAAGTAACACTCCTTATGACTTTCATTAAACTACTATGTACATAGAGATGGTAAACCAATCTCCACTAATATAAATGCTTTCATTCTAGAGGCTAGACTTAATGGGGTCTTACAAAATGATTTTTTAGGTGTAAAATACCTAGATAACATTGTATAATTCATCAACCTAACTACTTTTGTTCTCATAAAACTTTTTCAACCTTTAGAGGATAGTTTTATTAGTGACTTTAGTAACTATAATAAATTTTCTTTAAATAGTGGCTAGAAGAAATGGTCCTAGTTTATTCATGTCCTATATCATAAAAGGCAATAGTGAACTTATTGGTGATTGTTATGATCCTTTCCTATGGGGGTAGATTTATCATCAACACTTCGATCAGTCCACCTAACTATAAGACATGTCAGATTACCTATGGCATCCTATATGGAGTGTGCAATTTCATAAAAAAAAAATGACCTTAGTAGATGATAAAGGCATAGTTTGGAGATTGTATTAGGATGTGGTATGGTAGAGCGGATGTAGTTGGAAATTACCACCTTTACTTTTAAAAATAAATAAAGAATAACTTAATGTTGACTCCATATTTATTATTGTGCTGCCTGAATAACACATTAAGCTTTAATTTAGAGATGAGTTTAGGGATTAGGTTATGATATTTTCTTTTGTCAAAAACTTTATTACGTGTTAATCATGCATTTAAAGATGAGTTTTAAATGATGTAAAGTAATAATAATAAAAGGGGAAAAGTTTCAAAAATATTTAGTTTGTAATAAGAATTTAGAGGTCTGACATGCTTGTATGTTCCATGAAATAGGTATCAAGACTAATATTATGCTTTTTTTAGTGATAAAAAATTTTTAAAAAAATATGAGAGAGGGAAGCAGACTGATGTTCATAAGTGCAAGTTTAGAGCATAATACTTGAGCTTAACAAAAAAAGCTTCCTTATGAAGTGAAGTTTCACTTATTTAATGGATCAAATATGGAAATAAATAATACAATTATAAATCCAAAGTATAAATATATGCCAAGAGAGGTGGCAATATGGCATATAGTAGAAAGAGAGACTTTTGAGAAGAGAGCTCAATACCAGAAGTCAAGATGTGTTGAAAAGTGAACCCAATAACCTATTTCTACTAATTTTAGGGAAAATTTTGCTCAAATTATATTGTTTTCGGAAAAATCATCAAGCATTTGGCAAAGTCCACTTAAAGAATTTGCTAAACAGCTCTACACTTGGCAAATCCTAGGGGCTTGGATCATAATTTGCTAAGGGTTTGTAATGCAATTCACTTCTTAAGAAGGGTTGAAGTGCAAATGCATGTTATCTTAAATGAGGGTCTAGAATGCAATTATAATATGATGTCTACAATTGAATAAGATCTTAGCTTTTAGCTGAAGTTGGTCTAAGTGTTAGTAGAATAGAAATTGAGTTTTGACAAACTTGACACTAAGTCAACTAAGGTTGTGATATGGCAATGTCTTAAGAATATATATAGTGATATTTTGGGATATTAGAGGGTTTGGATTGATATTAAATACTTAAAGAACTTGTCAAATGGTACCTAGAATTTTTTACGATGTTTCACTTGATAATAGATTATTAAGGACTTATGTAGTATATTTAAAGGCCTTGTAATGTCTCACTCGACATCAATTTATCCTAAAGACCTCATACATAAAAATCTTATGATGTCTTATTGTTCATCTGCATACTTTATAGACTTTATGACTGAATGTCTTTATGATGCTTTATTAAATGTCAAGATGTCTTAAGGACTTTGTGCACGAAGATTTTATGATGTCTTATTTGATATTAAGGTTCTATAAGGACCTTTTTGCCCAAAAGTCTTTATGATGTCTTATTGGACATCAAAATGCTTTGAAGACTTTATGTCAAAAGGTCTATATAATGTCTTATTTAACATTATAGTGCCTTAAGGACTTTATGCCTAAAAGTCTTATGATGTCTCATTGACAATAAGAGGCCTTGAGGACTTTATGCTTAGAGGTCTTTATGATGTCTTATTTGACACTAAGGTGTCATGAGGACTTTTGATATTTTGTTTGACATGGGGTTACCCGGAGGACTTTGATTTGTGTTATTGTGAAGATATAATTGAACTAATTAGATTAGGACTTTATCATAATGGTATTGCAGGGATTTATACGTTGTGGAAAATGAATAGGTCATGCAACGATAGGTGAATAAGGTCTTTAGGCTATATGTGGTGATTTTACTTTATGAGAGATACTACAGCCTTAGGGTACAAAAATTGACTATTCATTATGATGAAAGTGAGGTAAGTAAGTATATGACTAAATTGTTGGCATTTATAACATGTTTGTACTCACTTTTTAGCATACTTATTCACGATTAACTAATAATATCCATAAATTTCTTCATGAATTTCTTACAAGATGTATTCTCTTTCCTCTTAGGTTATATATTTAGACTTGATGGGTTAAAGATCATTTTAGGAGAGTGCAATCTTAAAATAAATAATGGGAGTTATTTCTCAATATCATGATAGATTTCTTATCATTTGTAAGTGATTATCTTTATCCATGTATTTGATTAGGGAATGAGGCCCTCCAATAAAAAATCTTTTAAGTTGTATATACTTTTGGTAACTCAACGATAGGACAAGAGAATTCTTCTTTTTATTGCAAGTTATTGTAAATTTCACTAATCTTAATTACTAACTTAGCCAATTGATCATATTATGAGTTCTTATCTCTTAGTATTTATTTGTGATTTGTTTATTTATAATTTGCCACTACCCTCTTTTAATCAATATGGCGGTCAACAAATATTTAGTTTTCTTAGTGGACCTAATTATTACTAGTTATTTAATTTAAAAATTACCTTGGACTTGGTTGATAACTAATTTGGAGTTAAAATCTAATCCTAAGATATCAGCCTTTATTTATATTTCAAAGGAGAATCCAATGATGAGAGCTTTATGAACAACTACATTATTAGTAGCTAGAATGGATTTCTGACTATATATTGTATTTTGATTCATTAGAGTTTGAGTAGCATCATTTAACTCCTATCCTCTCTCACCATAGGCACTATGTATGTGTAAGTTCTAAATGAGTTCTTTATGTACCTTAATCATGCTTCATCTCCACAATAAAATCAAAATAAGGTTTTGATTTCATATCTTATGTCATATTTCTTGTGTTTGACCAACTATTATTCTTATCTCCTATATCTCTAGTCATTATACTACTTTCCTTTGTGGCTAATTAGTCATGATAATTATAGATATAAAACTAGAAGTAAGGTCTAAGTTTTGAAAGTTTACCACCACAATTGTTACATCTTTTTAATTTTTGTATAATGGATTTTTACACTCCTTAGATTTTTTAATTGATGTCCCTCCTCTTTTTTTTATAGGAATAGATCTTGACATCTTTATACCTATAAATAGGTATAAGTATATTATCTCACATACAATAAGCCAATTGAGTAAAGGCATAGTCTTAAGAAATGCTTTGAGTTTTTAAAATTATTATTGACAGTCATTAGTTTATAAGAAGTTCTTCATGTTTCTTAGTGCTTTAAAAAAAGGAGACTTCTCTTGACTAAACATGAGATTAATCGAGCTAGTGTTAATATTAGATGCGAGCATGTCAATGATTTTTTTAATATTCTTTATATTAACTTCAATTTCCCATTACGATACCATAAACCTTAAGAGTTTACCTATTTTAATACTAAAAATAGATTTGTCAAGGTTAAGTTTCATATGGAACTTATTATGTACCTCAAACGTCCATTACAAGTCCTTATTATCATCCTCTTGATTTATGCTTATAATGATAATATCAATAATATATAATTCTACATTCTTGCCAATTTAATAATTGAACATGAAATTGGCTAAGCGTTGATGGGTAGTTGTAGTATTTTTTAGAGGGATTATTATATAATAATAAAATCCTTTATTCATGACTAAAAAGGTCTTTTATCTTATTTGCATATATAGATCTTGTGATATCCTTGTTATACATTAATAAAGCTCTACAAGGAGTGTCAAATAGTTGAGTCAACTAACAAATAAATACTACAGATAGGGTAGTTATTCTCAAGATGAGCTTATTAAGATCAGTGTAGTTAATATATATAATCATTCACCTTCTTAACTAAAACCACATTAAGGTAGTTTACCTCTTTAATGAATCTCACAAATTTTAGTTCTTTGACTTATTTAGTTATGATGGCTTATTTTTCGAGGGTGGATCAACATACAACTTTGAGGTGATGATGGTTAGGCCAACCGTAATTATCTTTGATATAAGACTCGGGAGAAAGTATAAGTTTGAGATCATGGCCTCTTATATGGATATTAATTGGTCAGGGAGATGTAAACCAATTTACTATTTAATTATTAGGAAGACTTGAGTTTTTTATTTTGCCAATATGTTTAGATTTGTCATGTTCTTCAAAATTAGTATTTAAAGACTCGTCAATAGGATAAGATTCAAGTGTTAACTTCATCGGTATAGAGTAACATCCTCTAATTGCTTTTTGATCCCCTTTGATAATAATGACATAGCATGAGACATTATTATTCTATCTTAATGTGTTAAAATCTCTATTTCATTTATCAGAAAAATGAATAAACATGTCATGTTTTTTGTAGCACCCTCCAGGTACCACATACATGTATTCCCAATTGAAAACAACACATGAATAAATAAACATTTTCTTCAAAAGATAAGTTATATATAAAAGTATAAGTTTGTACAATATACATAACTTTACATATGTATTTAAAAACAAGATAATCTTATTACAAAATCCCAAATGCCGAAATGCTAAATGCTTAAGTGGATGGAAATGTCGACATCAAGCATGCTGTTGACCCACCTGAGCTCACAACTAACCAAACTTCAAGCTTTCTACCAAAGCAAGTACCTTAAGCTAGGCTATCTAATACCTGAAAATCACAATTGCAAAGGAATGAGCTTACGACTCAATAAGTAATTATTAAGATAAGCATACATATAGTTCTCCTCAAGAACTAATTAAGAAAAATAATATAATTAAACTTGCTACACATTAAACTACAAGAATTCAGCATAAAAGCTGCGCACTGAGCTCGCACGGCCATACCAAAATCATGCACGGCCATGCCTGAGGCTTGTATATTTCCGTCTGGACACACATGGCCATGTCACAAAGACACATGGCCGTGTCCCCTGAATCCACACGGCCATGCCAAAATGGCACATAGTTGTGCCTGATTCGACACATTTTCCTCCTGAAACCGCACAGCCATGCCAAAAAGGCATATGATCGTGCCTGAATTGACACATTTTTCTCCAATATACACACGGTCGTGCCAGAATGGCTCACGGCCATGTCTGAGGTCCTCAATTTAATAGCATACTTATGCACAACCATGTTTAAACACCTCATGGTCGTGTCCAACAACCTGTACAACATTTCAAACATCCCAAAAAGATATCCAAACATCAAAAATACATTGTTGGTGCCTCATATACACCAAATCACACTATTTAATATAATCCACAATCATAACTCACATTCAACATATATATATATACAATGTATCAATGCATGTTTATGTAAGTTAGTATCCAGCCGGAATTCTCAACACACGTCACACATGTTTCATATAAATCTCACTTTTTCTTTTTCATATTTTTTATATACAAGTGGCCATTCCTGAGACTCTCTGCCCAGCTCAGTCTCATATCTCACACATTTATATATCTCATATGAATGGCCACATCTGAGACTCTTTGCCCATCTCAGTTTTAGATTTATTTTTAGTGGTGGCTCTCTGCCTAGCTCAGTCTCCACACTCACATGTTTTCCTCACATTCCACATATCAAGCATTATGCACATATTACATCATTCTCACTGAAGGAAAGTGTGATAGTGTAGCAATAAAAATGCAGAATTTAAAATTTTTCATTACATGCAATATTTGCATCAAACACTAAACACTTCCAAGCCCATAGATCTTATCACATGCACTCTTACATAGCTAAACATGCACCAAGGACAACATGCAAATCAACCAAGTCATGCTTCTAAAAATAAGACCTAGCAATTAAAGGATTTAGTAATACTTACATAACTCCCTTGTTGGTAGCATGCTCGGCAAGCTTTGGTTGGTGTTGATCTACAATCTCCGAGCTCCCCAAATGTGAAGCCTCTAGCTTGATACACACGGGTTGGCAAGGAAGACTTCCAAGGTTGGTATTGCTCTTTCCACAATCCTCTCCTCTTGGACCCAAGGTGCTTGTAAGAACTTCACCAAGCTAGGATGTATAGGACAAAGCCTTCAATGGATGATGGACTAGAAATAGAAAGTACACAACACTTGTGTATTGTTTGATATCTCTACACTTGAAGAAGAAAAAGGAAGAAGACTCTCTCAATCCTTTTCTCTCTTTTGCTTGATATCAAAAACTCTCTAACTTGTGCAAAATGAAGTTATGACTTAGCTCTCTCTACAAACTCCACTAACTA
>CATIWO010114974.1:0-13195 GCA_949673435.1 Macaranga tanarius | reverse complement strand
ACTTATCTAACATTGTACTAAGGGTAAATTTTTGAATAAACAAACACTTTGATCCAAATGAATATTATCATTGCCATGGGGATAAATATACAATGTCTATATACACATGAATGGCCATAGGGCACATCTATACTAATAAGGACAATGAAGCAACCTTCAATAGATGATGGACTATTAGAAAGAACACAACTCTTGTGTTTAGTTTGATATGTTTACCCTCGAAGAAGAAGAAGGAAGAAGACTCTCTCAATCCCTTTTCTCTCTTTTTGGTTGATATCAAATTCTCTCTAACTTGTGCAAATGAAGTTATGACTTAGCTCTCTCTACAAACTCCACTAACTATAATAATAAAGCTAATATGAAAATAGTTTATGTGTTGAGTGTCTCATACTCAATTCACATGCATAAGGAGTGATAGAGTTGTCTCTACACTCTCCACTAACTCAAATAAAACCAACATTATTTAATTAGCTACAACTTGAGTGTCTCACACTCAAGTCACATGCAATGCTATAGGTTAAGTGTCTCACACTCAAGCTACATGCATGGCTTGACTTCATTCTGAGTGGGAGGTGTTTGGTTCCTTGGATAACCTTAGCATTGATATCCATTAACTCTTAATGGATATGGGCTAAAGCTATGGGCTCATGGGCTTCTCTACACACTTAGAGAAGGCCCAACCATACCTATCCAACAAATGGGCTCATTAAAACTCTTTTAAATGAAGCCCATGCACAAGTTCATTTATTAATGAGCTAGGTCCATCTCATGGGCCATATTGAACATGTGGGCTTATTTAAACTCTTTAAATAAAGCCCAATCTTAAGTCCATAATTATACTAGGTCCATCTCATGGGCCCAAATTGAAATCCATTAGAAGGCATATATTAATTTAGTCCTTGAACTTAATATCACATATTAATCAAGTCCAAATTAATATTTACTTAATTGCTATTAAGTCCCAATCTTTGAATTTAGATTTCGGGATATGCTAAATCTCTGCATACGCGCAAATCCAATTCAATTAATTAATTAAACTCTTTAATTAATAATCAACTTAATATAAGTCTTCCAAGCACAACCTTTATGTGTGTGACTTACTAGGTTCAAGTTTAAATGGCAATGGGAAATAATATTAACACTTAATATCATGGAAACACCTTTCCATACTAAATGTGAAAATCCTAATTAATCACATTTTGTTCCCATAAGTCGTGAGTGACCTCTAACATAGATATCACGACTACCCAATTGGAAATGAATTCTTTATGTAGATCCACAAGAACCACATAACACAATTACCGTGCACTAAATGTCGCTTCATTATAAGATCCCAATTTTGGCTAGAGTCACGGTTTAGTCAAACTCTAATTGCCTCAATCATGTGACCTCATCTTAAGTTCAATTCTCGATAAAATAAGACTTCTACTAAAAACTCTTTCTAGCACCGAAACTCTTTTCCGGTAAGTCAAGTTTGACCTGGCTAGGTACTTATTCATTAAGAATAACTTAGATAGCATAGGTAATGAATTCCATCTTGGCCGATCACTCATCTCTATATATAACCAACTAGAGCCATCACACGCCATATATCTATGTAAGCGGTAATAAACTCTAACCAACCATATGTGGATGACCGTGTCACCTCAAGTCAAAGGACCATATGCACCATTATGTCCAAGATTGTGATTATTGACTAAAGTGAATATCCATGCAATCACAAATCTTACGTCATATGTTCGATCCACCCATCACATGAGTATCCACATGTCTATTCTGATATCTCATATCAAGTAGCATGAGACTCACTACCTCCCACTATCGAAATCATATACCGATCAAGGAAAATAGACAGAGGTGATAGTCGAGGGATTAATAGTACCCATATATTAATCCAATGACTATGAACTTTTATACCATATATACCAAATGAGTTTGTCACTCATATTATCAACTCTTGATAATAAACTCATTTAACATAATACTATGGGTAAATACTCAAATAAACAAACACTTTGATTTAAATGAATATTTTATTCCTAAAGGGATAAATATACAATGTCTACATACAATAATGGCCCTAGGGCACATCTATACTAACACTTATTTGTTCCAATCAACTAGAAAACTTCAAAATACCAAATTAGCTTTAGTTAATTGGAGTAAGAGTTACTTTGGCAATTTGAGGAAAAAGATAATGAAAATTAAAAATAGAATTAATCATATCCATAATATAGGTTAAATTAATGAGCATAATGCTTTGGAAATCTTAAATTTTAATGCTCAACTTGATAAGGCCTATAGAATTGAGGAGATTTATCAGTTACAAAGGTCTCATATTAAATGGCTCTAAATAGGTGACCAAAATACTCATTTCTTTTATATTATTGCTACTACTAGAAGGTAAATAAATTAAATTATTAAAATAAAAGATAATAATAAAACCTAGCTAGATAATGAAGATGAAACCTTATAATTCATTCATAATTGGTTCAGGAATATGTATTCGGGTGGAAATGTGTCTTATCATAATGAGGTGATTAATGCAATTCTTAGTTGTGTTCCTTATAAACTTAATGATGGCTTACTTGTGCTAATTTCTGATAATGAAGTTAGAGTGGCAGTTTTCTCTTTAGGCGGGCTTAAGGCTTTTCTAGGGTATTTTATTAAAAGTTTTAGAACAAAGTTGGTCTGTTAATATGTTATGAGGTGAAATAGTTTTTCACATAGGGTTATCTATTAAGGAAATTAAATATAACCCATATTGTTCTAATTCTTAAAGTAGATAATCCCGTTTTGATTTCTAATTATAGACCTATTAGTCTTTGCAACTTTTCATATAAGATTATTTTTAAAGTGATTGTAAATCAAATCAAGCCTTAGCTAGAGAAAATTGGTACCAGAGGCATAATCAACTTTTTCTCCTGATAGAATTATTCAAGATAACATTTTAGTTGCTTATAAGATTTTTCATGCCTTAAAAATATTAACTAGAAAAACAAATATAATATGGCCATAAGGCTTAATATGTAGAAGGCTTATAATCAAGTGAAATGGAGTTTTTTAGAAAGGGTGCTACTGAAAATGGGTTTTACTCCTTTTTTTGTTCATCCTGTTATACAATATGTCACTATAGTGACTTATAATATCTTAATAAATGGCAAATATTATAGTGTTATTAATCCATCAAAAGGTCTAAGGCAGGGGGATCTTTTATCTTCACACCTCTTCATTTTGTTTTGACTTCCTTATCATATAGCATTCAAAATCTAGTTTTTAATAATAAAATTTATGGATTTAAGATTTCATAAAAATGTTTTGTTTTGTCTCACATGTTATTTGTTGATGATGCATTTAGCAAAACATCTCTGTATAATGTTCAGTTGTTATAGAATGTGGTTAAAATATATTATAATTCTTCAGGGCAGTCAGTTAATATTAATAAATCTAGTCTTTTTTAATAATAACACTTCTGATGATATTAAAGTTCAAATATTCAATTTTTTAGAAATGAAATAGTTTAATGATTAGGAAAGGTATTTGGGTTTGTCTGCCTTATGGGGTAGAGCCAGGGGGAAAGCTTTATCTTTTCTTAGAGATAGGATCTTTTAATGAAGCACTTTCTTGGAAGCAAAAGTTGCTTACTTATGGTGGAAAGGAGGTAATGACTAAATTTGTTTTAACAGTAATTCTTACATGTGTTATAACTTGCTTCAAGTTTCTAAAGAACTTTTACAAAGATATCAATGCTCTGTTGACTAGGTTTTAATGGGGACATTTTGTTGATAAAAGAAGTCTTAATTGGGATAGATGGAAAATAATGACAATGTCAAAATTTAGAGGTGGACTAGGATTTAAAGACTTGGAGATTTTTAACTTAGCTTTATTATGTAAGCAGTGTTGAAGATTGGTTAATAATTATATCTCTTTATGGAGTAGGATTATTAAAGCAATTTATTTTTTTTCATGCTCCTTTTAGGATGCAAGGAGGGGAAGTACGCCCTTATAGGGTTGGGTTAGCTTGTTACAAGCTAGAGATTTTATTAAAATGGGAGTTAGATTTAATATAGGTAATGGGAAAGATAGTAGGATTTGGGAGGATCCTTGGATGCCATCAAATATTAGGTTTAAAGTGTAGTCTTTAGGGCTAGAGAATTCTTAGTATTTATTATTAGCTGATTTTATTGATCATAATTATATATACTTAAAGCAACGTATATTAAGGATTCTATTTAGTAAAGGGGATATAAAATAGAGAGCAAATTCCTATTGGAGATGAATATGTTCTTGATAAATTAGTTTGGCATTTTTAAAGGGATAGGGATATATCTATTAAGGATGATTATAAATATATTTATAGAGTGATTGTGGCATCTTAAGCTTCTTCATGTTTTAATAAAAATCCTGATCATAAAATATGGAAATTCCTTTGGAATTCCATGGAGATGCCTAAAATTAAATTATTTTAGTAGAGAGTGTTAAAAGATGCTTTGCCTATAAAGAGAAACCTATTGAAATGCAAACTAGTTGATTATAATTTATGCACTGTATGTGGTTTAGAAGTAGAAGATGTAAATCATTTGTTATTCAAATGTGCACATGCTAAGATTTCTTGGTTTGTATCAAATTTTTCTTATATTCCTAATACATTTTCTATAAGTATAGTGGACTAGTGGTTGAATGCATATATTTTGTTAAATGGAGATAAAAATGTTAATTATAAAAATCATGCATGTTGCCTGGTCATTTTGGAAAAGTAGGAATGTGATGATGTTTCAAAGGTAGAGGATAAATCCTATTAGATTTATCCAAATGGCTTTAAAAGAGATAAAAGTTTAGCTTTATATACTGCACCAATATCAAGAGAGCACCCAAAGGTTTGGTTTTATATACTGCACTAATGTTAATAAAACATCTAAGTCATTGATCACCTACTGGTCCTACTCCTTTACAAATTATTAAAATTAATATAGATACAGTGTTTAATAGTGGTACTCATTGTGTAAGACTAGCAACTATAACAAGATATTTTCAAGAAAATATATTATTTTGTTTAGCACAAAAAAGATGTATTTCTTCTCCTTTGTTTGTTGAGGCAAAGGCTTTGTTAATAGCAATGAAGTATGTGAAGAATAATCAATGTAAGAAGTGTATTTTCGACATAGACTCAATACAATTGTATGAGGTGATATCTTCGCTCTTGTTCTTTTGTCATCGGTCTATCCATGCTATCATAGCCTCAATTAAAAACTTGATTCCTCAATTTTTAAGTGTTCAATTAAGTTTTGTAAAACGAGATAGGAATAAACCTGCTGACTGGATAGCTAAAACTAGTTTGGCTTCGTCCTTTCCTATTGATTGGTGTTGTAATATTCCTCCCATATTAAACTCCCTTTATAATCTAAATTTTCTGCAGTAATGAAGTTTATAGTTGTTCAAAAAAAAGTTATAAAATTTTATATGACTTATATTTGGCAATTAATTAAAACTTAACCAACTTAAAAAAAAAAAAGAAAAATAAATTGCACCCAAATTTATTACTTCTCATTATCATTAATTTTTAATATATTTTCAACAAATTATATGATTATTATAAGAATTAAAACATAAAATATGCCATAAATAATAAAAAAGTAAAAATATTATTTAATTTAATTGTCCAAAAATATAATCTTTTATAGACTAAGAACTAAAATGTTAAAAAACAATAATTTTAAGAATGGACTAACAAATAATAATTCTAATTAACTAGTGGGATCAATGAAAAGCCTTTCTAAAATTTATAGAATTTCATTGTATAATTTTTTTTTTCAAGATTTAATTATAAAATAGTAAATTCTTACAATTGAAAATATATTGTATCCTATTTTGAAATGTAATTGTAATTTATAACCATTTAGTTAACTGTAATGCCCAAAATTTAGAAACAAATGGTTGTATTACTTCAAAATTTTAATGTGGAGTAAGACCTACAAACTTATTTAACAGTATTCTAATCAAAGTAATAATAATATAATTTGGATTTCTAATGATAATCCAATAATAAAATATCCAAAATATAAGTATTGACTTTAGTAAATTACAGTTGAGAAATTCAAATAACAAATTAAACCCTAAGTAAAGCTAATAATGGTCAAATTCTAGGTGTGTTTATGTACTATGCAATTTTTACCTCAAATCATTCAAATATTTTTATCAAATGATTAAAAATTCTAACTTTCTAAATTTTTTAAAAATAAAAAATTTATAATAATTATTTAATTTTTTTTTTAACTAAACACTATTATACATATCTCAATACTAACATAATAATACCCAAATTCAAATTCTAAGTATATTTATATACTGCGTATATTTTATAAAGATATAAAATTTACAATAGTTATTAAGTATTTTTTTTTTTGACTAAAGTATTGTTATACATATATTGAAGTGATAAATTCAAATTCTAAGTGCAATTATATACTATGTATTTTTCTACCTCAAAATACTCAAATATTTTTCTTAAACCATTAAAAATATATTTTTTTAAAAAAATATATTTTAAAAATAAAAAATTTACATTAATTATTATAATTATTATTTTGCCTATTATCATATATATGATTGTTCGATGTTAGCAGCTAATTAGTCTGTTAGTAAGGGAGGGGATCTATATATTATCATGGTGGACCATCGGGTGCTTTGCACTGATGGTACCCAAATTATAAAGCTAATATCACTAAAGTGTCCAACCTTTAAAACATAATACAAAACTTTCTAATTTTTAAATTCGGTCATACTATACTCCCCAAAACCTTTTTTCAATTACCGGTGATGATATGTCGCTGACGTAGCTGCTCACATGTAATCTGATGCCACTATGTGAGGATAAGGATACATGGTGCCATGTCAGCGCCAAGTGTCCTATAAAATATTTTTTGAAAATAATTTTTTTTCTCTCCCCTCTCCTAATAATTGATCATTTTAATATTTTTATATATTCAAAACTAAAAAACAAGAACCCAAAGTTGCCATTTTTGCACCAAGAAAGGTCCAAAAAAAACCAGCTCAAGAGTAATTCTTTACTGCTTATGCACGATCAAGACATTGTCTTTTTCACTCTTTCTTTTTAAAAGAATAGGAATTCAATTTGAAAAGATTGAAAACAATTGCTCAATGGCAAAATAATTTGGAACATCTGTTAAAGATGGAATCAAGTTATCAAAATGAACCCAATAGAACTAGAGGCTGATTTTATTTAGATTCTATTCTTGTCGGCATAAGTGGCTCCTTGAGGGTCCATTATGTAATAGGTGGCAAGAGTTATGATTGTAGGATCATTATTCCTATGGGAGAGTAGAGGTATTTTAAGAAATTAGTTTTCTATTTTTGCATTTGGTTTCAAATTCATTGATTTGTTGATTTCAATTTTTTTTATTGAAAAGTTTAAACTTTAATTTTGTTTCTTTTGAGTGTGAACTTTTATTTTATAAAAGAGATGATGTTTCAGGTAGACTACACTTCTCCATCAGACGATGACGACAATGATGCCATTTCAAAAGATAAAAAATAAGATAACCAACAAAACTCACTACAAATTACAAAGCAAGAACTTTTATCTTCAATAAACCCTAATAACCAAAAATCAAGCTCTTCACCATTCAAATTCAATCAATAATAATAGTAATAAGCTTCCATATGCTTCACTTCTCCTAACTTATCATCAATTCCATCATCAATTAGTGTTGAATCATGCAAAAGAGGCTCTAATCAAATGGCTTCTTTTTCTTCTTTCAATTTACCCCACAAGAAGTAAATTACAAAAAGGGAAGGTTTTGCACACAAAGAATGTTCCAAATACTAATGGTAGCTACTTGTTCCTCTATTTGTAAACCTTATTTTTTTTGTGTTATTTTAAATTTTGATGTTTGGTTATAGTAAATTTAATGTAAATGAGAAATTTAAGACTACTATTTTTTATGGATGTATTGATTATCTGAAAAGAAGGGTAAGTAGAGGAGCTGCATTTCTTAAAGAGACAAAAAAAATTTGAAACTAAAAGAGGAAAAATTGTATTAGTTATTAATTGTATCAGCTTTTAGGAGATGAGAGAGAAAAAATTTTCTTTTCAAATTTTTTTTTGAGACATGTGGCACCACATGTCCCATTTCTTATAAGATAACATTAGTAAATTACATACAAGCAGTTATGTTAATGACACATCATCACCGGTTATCAGAAAAAGGTTTTAGGGAGTATAGTGCGACTGAATTCAAAAGTTGTGAAGTTCTGAGTTATGTTTTCAAGGTTGGACACTTTAGTGATATTAAACTCAAAATTTGAGTACTGTTAGTGCAAATAACCCGTGGACCACCATTGGATCCCTTTGACATTGTGGTTGTTGTTGTTATCTATTAAATTTGTGTATTATTATTTAGTATCATTATTGCCCTAAAATTTAATTTTAAAGTTTTTGTATTATCAATATAATTCATTTTAAGTATAAATATAATAATAGCTCAATAACATAGATAAAATAAATAATTTTTCTAAATAAGAGTTTAGTTTATTTTTTAAATTTATAAATTTTTCTTAGTTGAATTTATCATATTAATATATTAATAACATTGTTCTTTTAATGATTTGAATTAATATTTATATTATTTATTATTGTTAATAATATATTTAATTAATTAAAAGAATTGTTGAAACTCAAACAAATTAAAAAGTTAATATGAGATTAGTACTACCACACAAAGCAAGGACATGTGTGTGTGTGTATGCAAATTCCTTATAATTTCTGTTAGTGTTCTCTTATTTTGGCTTATGTATCCAATTATAAAAATTCATAATATTTGTCTGTAAAAAGTATTTGAAATTCGATTTTGTTAACAACATTAAAATATCCTTTTTTTACAATTTCTCTTTATTCAGTGCTCTCTTATTTTGACTGATGTATCAAATTTTAAAAATTCATAATATTTATTTATAAAAAATATTCAAAATTCTATTTTGTTAACAACATTAAAAAAAAAATCTTTTTTTTTTATAATTTCTCTTTATTCAATGTTCTCTTATTTTGGTTGATGTTTCCATTTTAAAAATTCATAATATTTATATATAAAAAATATTTGAAATTCTCTTTTGTTAACAACATTAAAAAAATCCTTTTTTAGTTTATTTTTATTTTTTATGTTGTTTAAAATCTATATTTCAACAAATAATATATATATAAACCAAATTACAAATTTATTTATTTATTTAGTAAATTGGTAATTTTACTAATATTTGATCGACTTGTAGGTATTGCTCTCTTAATGAAGATTTGGAGAGTTGATTAGTATTTGATTCTAGCATGTTTTTCACATTAATATTTGTTGGTTATCATTGATATATATATATATATATATAGACACACACACACACTAATTGTATGTGTGTTGAAATCATCTATTATATGTACATTATATTTTGATGTCTTTGTTTTTTAATTAGTATTGTTAGGAAATTTAGGGTTTAGGAAGCGCGAGAGAATTAGAAATTATTTGAGATAATAGACAAACACAACAATAAAAAATAGAGAAAACATAAGAATACACAAAATTAATATGGTTCGGCGTAAGCCTATATCTATGGACAAAGGAGAAACAAATTCACTAATTAAAACCAAAGATATAAGAAAATAATATAGAGATAAACACTCAACCCTTAGTTCTAGTTACACCTAAATAAACTCTCTACTTGGCACACGTATAGAATAAAAGATACTTACGGTATCTCTACAGCACATATAATTCATATATGTGTAGCCCTATTTATAAAGGAATATAATATTCTACTTAATCAAGAATTTTTTTTAATATAGGAAAACCTTTCAATATAGGAGATGAAAATTTAATTTTAAAATAAGAGTGAAATCCTCTTAAGAAAAGATTTCCTTAACTTGCTCACCAAGTATATGTCAAATAACCATTCTTGCGTATTACACAGCCTCCAACACGGTCATTTTTCAACCTATGTTTACTTCGGAACTAAATGATATATTTCAACACATCCGTATCTCAAGCCATGTCTGCCTCCAATATGAATATAATGCACAACAATGTCCAAACGCTTAAAATTATAATGTCATGAGCTAAATTCAATTCATATATTAACAAATCTCCACATTTACTTGAATTTTCTTGTACCAAAAAATTACTCTACCTTCTCCATAAATGTCTCAATTATAAGAATACCAAAACAAGTCCAAGAGACTCTTGAACTTGCTCTTCCAAAATGTCTTAGTCAATAAATCATCAAAATTAACTCTGCCCAAAAGTATAGAAGAATTAGAAAATAATGTAGCAGTACCTATCACAGTAGATCCTTGCAATATATACAATCCATTAATGTGTCTAGCTCATATCACCACAATGACATCTATAACAATATCCAAAATTTCATCTTCGCCAACAAACTTATAACCACTAATTTCTAATGTGGATAATGAAATGATATTCTTAGACATGTCCAAAACATGTATAACACCAAACAAAGTCATTATTACACCATCATGGGTTTAAATCTTGGTTGAACTAACACCAATAATCTTAAAAGGATGGTTGTTGCCCATTAACATAAAACCATCATTAACCGGTTCATAGGTGGCAAAATAATATCTATTGAGAAAAATGTGATAATCACAACCAGAATCAAATATCCACCCTTGCTCAAAATTGGTTAAATTTTCAATTACAATGAGGACATTACCTTCAAACTCATAAACCAAGTTGGCTTATGCGGATTTATCATGCTAATCCTTTTTCTTCAATCTTCAATAATCAGCCTTTAAATGTCCATTTTTCTTATAATGTTAACAGGTCTTCTTTTGGTACCTCGAATTTTTCACCAATAGAGCATCTGTAGCTACTCTAGTATCTTCAACAAGATCCTTATCCATAAGCTTTTTTGAATACAAAGCCAATTTAACATTCTCCACCTTCAACATTTCCTTAGTATAAATTAGAGTATCTATAAAGTTCTTATACAAGGCAGGAAAAGAACGAAGCAATATAAGAGCTACATCTTATTCTTTATACTTAATTTCTAAATTTTTCAAGTCAATCATGGTTAATGTAAATTCATCAATATAGATTCCCAAGAAGGTACCTTCTACTATATTAAGCATGTGTAGATGATATTTCATAGCGAGTTTACTCAAGAGATTTTTTTTCAAAAATAGCTCTTCAAGTTTTACCCATAACACTATACCTGTCTTATTGTTAGGAAATTTGAATTTGCAGAAGCATGAGAGGATCAGAAATTATTTGAGATAATAAGCAAACACAGCACCAAAAATAGAGAAAATATAAAATACACAAAAATTAATGTGGTTCGGCGTAAGCCTACATCCACGGGTGAAGAAGGAATAAATTCACTAATCAACCAAAGATACAAGAAAAATAATGTGGAGATAAACACTCAATCCTTGGCCCTAATTACACCTAATCAAGCTCTCTACTTGGCACACTATAGAACATAAGGCATTCATGGTGTCTCTAAAAAATTATTGATACTCTTTATAAAACACATATATATGTAGCCCTATTTATAGAGGATATAAATCCAAAATCCAACTTAATCAAGGATTCTTTTCAATATAGGAATCTCTTCAAAATAAGTGATAAGAATTTAATTCCAAATAAGAGTTTAATTCCTAAAAAAGAGTCCAATTCTATTGGAGAAGGATGTAGACACATGGTCTGGCCTGGCCTATGAGGCAAAAGCCCAATGATAAAAATAATATATAAGCCCAACTCAGCAAAGGAATTAGATTCTGGTCCACTTATGAGAAACCCAAAAAAAAAGAAGCAAAAAAAAAATCCACCTGAACCAAACCCATCATAGCCCAAATAATTAGCCCAACCCATAGAATTGCTTCACAAAAGCGTCGACTTAGTGAAACAAAGTCGACACCTCTTCATGTTAGAGGCATCGCCTCTACACAGCTAAGGCGACGCCTCCCTAATAAAGAGCGAAAAAAATAAACGCTCTTTAATTACAGAACGTGGGTTTCCCACATTTTGTAACTCATCTCCCACTTACATAGGAGAGGAGAGGGACGTGATTAAAAAGCTTTAATAAAGGGAGTGGGTCTATAAAAGATAAAGAAGAGGAAAGGGGCATGAGGGCTGGAAAAAAAAGGGAAAATAGAAAAAAAAATAATAGACAGAAGAAAAAAACACAAAAACAGAGAGAAAAGAGGCAATCCGATATAGGAAAAAAAAGAGGTCTAGAATCGAAGTTCCTGAAGCTTGTGGGTGTTTCAAAATCAAATCTGAAGGCTCGATCACTTTCAAAACCAATTTCCAGTAAATGTTTCTTCTTCTTTCTTAATTTAATTTCAACTTTTATTCATTTTCTTGTGTTGATTTAAATTCTTTTATTTACTTTAAGTAAGTCTAGTGTTATTAGTATTTCTATAATTACTTAGTGATTTATTCGTGATAGAAGTTGTTTGAATGATTATGTTTATGTGACTTTGCGAATTGGTATTTCTGTATAATTTTTTTCCAGAACAACAAAGACGACGTCTCACCACTGAGACGTCGCCTTGGCTCACAAGGGTGTCGCCTATGTTGTGTAAAGGTGACGCCTTTGTAGTTTGAATCAAAATTCAAATAATTTTACCATTATATGCATAGGCACAATATCTACTAAGTCGACGACTTAGTTCCATAGGGGCGTCATCTGTGTGCCATAGAGTCGACGCCCCTGTGGTTAATTATGTTTTTTTTATTTCAATATTTATTTTCTTTATTCTTGCTAACATACTTGGAATCTTTTATTGGATTTTATTTCCAGTAATTTGATTTTGACAACGCAGCCCAAATAATGGAGTTATTCCATTATTATTTATTTTATGATTTATTTATTAATTTGTGTTTTATTTTATTTATTTTTTGAAATGGGTTGTAATAATTTCTCCTCCCTCCGTTGCTTTGCATGTTTTATGTCTTATTTACTTTCTTTATTTTGTTAATTTTATGGTAGGTTGTAATCATTTCTCCTCCTTTCATTTCTTTGTATGTTTTATTTCTTTGATATTTAGTGATTTTGGATGTGTGGATGTATGAATTATGGACCTAATTGTATGAAAATGGACTTAATAATCAAACTTGGATCTAATTATAAATTTTAAAAATTGTTTGCATTAAAATAACCATTCGCA
>CATIWO010114963.1:0-14004 GCA_949673435.1 Macaranga tanarius | reverse complement strand
AGATCCCAGATCTATCATCATTTCAATTCTCAATTCACATTTCACAAATTTCACATTCTCATTACAATCTCACATTTCACAATTCACATTCATATATATTCATTTCAATCATCTCACAAGAGATACTCACATCTCAATCACATATTCCACATCACAATTTCAACTCACAATTTACAGTTCATCACATTTCAGAAATCAATCATAACTCATCAATCATATCGTATGCCTCATACCTCACAAAGTATATTCACATCTCAGTTCAATTCACCATTTTCATTAAATACATATATATATCATTCAAATCCTCATCATATATATATATCACTTTACATTTTCTTATTAAGCTCACATTCTTATATATATATATTCATGGCAACATAGTCACTTCCTCAATCACCATTCAACATCTCATCATATACATATACACTTATCATTCATATACTCATATTCAATCACAATCCACAATTTAGCATTCTCATTATATACATATGCACATACCACTTCGTCATTTATATCATTCAAGTTATTTTTCATTCATGAGGAATAATACACATTCATCATATTAATAATTCCTCCACACACAAGGCTCCATTACAAATTGGGCTCCCATATCCTTATTCAAGCCTACACATAATTTATTTATCAATACATATAGCAACAAATACTCTTTCACTCAAATGTAACTATGAGCATCTTAATACTCTACGTTCCAAGTCTCCAAATAATTCACTAACAAGTCCAAAAATTATGAAAATATTCCTGGAGCAAGAAAAATAAGTCTCCTAACAATTCCAATTGAAATTTCTCAAATCAGAGGTGTATGAAATTAATTATGCATTTTTAAGTGAACTCGGGTACAAACAGAGTGCTGCATGAGCACCAAAATGTCAAGGTGTACCAGTCACCCTAAACAGCAGCATTTGGCTTTCCTCAAAACACCAAAGTTATAGAGGACACTTTAAGGTTTTCAGAACATTAAAGCTTGCTCAAATCAAAGGTTTACAACTCTAGATATGATCAAAACAAATAGACTGATGTGTAGGGAAGACTCTACCCGAAATTCAACATCAACAACATCAACTCAAATAAGCAAAGGAGATGCATGACTTACCAAAAATTGTGCTTCCACAAGCTAATAGACCTCCTAAAGCCTTCATACTTCTTGCTAAAAGATTTGAAAATGGTCAATTTCCCCAAGCCAAGCCACTCTTTTTCTTTCTCTTTATCGGTTACAATGCTTCCCCTACACTCACACCTAACCCAATTCATGTATATACACACTTGACCAATAAAAATATACCAAATGCCCACTAAAGTCTCCCTATTTAATTGATATTTATCTACATAATATCCCATAATAATAATAACCATCAATAACAAATCAAATAACCATATATATATATATATATATATATACACATACAAATTCTTTAACCAATCAAAACTCACCACTTACCCCCCTTCTACAACCTCCTTTATTTATTTTTTTTTGTCAGAACAACCTTCCTTTATTAATGCTTCTTATCTCTTAAATTGTAAATAAATATCAACTCTTTTTATTATTAATAATAAGCTAATATATATATATATATATATATATCTCACTTTGGCAAATTACCACTTTCCATTCTACACCTCCCTCTATTTCTTGGCCTTTTTACATAACAACCCTCAACTCTCTTTTTGTTGTAACTCACTCTATTACTTCCTTGACATTTACACCCCTCTCCACTAATATACTCACACTCAATTCTATACACAATCCACATCTCCATCCCACGAACTATACAAGGTAAGATGCTTGAACATTGCATCTTTAGTGCGGGTGTTACACCACCTCACCAACTTTAGACCGAATCTTAAAAGGTCCAATATATCTTGTAGCTAACTTGCCCTTTTTACCAAACCTCATCACCCCTTTCATTGGTGACACCTTTAGAAATACCAAATCTCCAACAGAAAATGATACATCCTTTTTCTTAGGATCTGCATAGCTTTTTTGTCGGCTAAAAGTTGTCCTCAATCTCTGTTGGATGAGAGGAACCTTCTCTAAAGTTACCTGTTCTAATTATGGACTTGTTATCTGCCTTTCACCAACCTCCCAGCATAAAGGAGATCTACACCTTCTACCATATAAAGCCTCATATGGAGCCATTTTAATGCTAGCATGGTAGCTATTATTGTAGGCAAACTCTGTCAATGGCAAATGCAAGTCCTATTACTCTCCAAAGCCCATAACACACATTCTCAGCATATCCTCCAATGTCTGAATAGTTCTTTCTGACTGACCATCTGTTTGAGGATGAAAAGATGTGCTGAAGTCGAGCCTCATACCTAATGCCTTGTGTAACTCTTGCCAGAAACTTAAAGTAAAAGTATCTCCTCTATCCGACACTATACTTTCTAGAACACCATGAAGAAAAATAATTAGATTAATATATAACCGAGCCAACTTATCTATAGTGTAAGACTTCTTTATTGGTAAAAAGTGATCTGATTTAGTTAATCTATCCACTATCACCCAAATGGCATCATAACCACTTATGGTATATGGTAATCCAGAAACAAAATCCATTGCAATTATATCCCATTTCCATTTAGGAATGGGGAGCAGTTATAGTAATCCATATGGTCTTTAATGCTCAAGCTTCACTTGCTGGCATGTGAGACACTTGGATACAAACTTTACAATGTCTCTTTTCATTCCATTCCACCAATAGGTACTTTTTAAATCAGGGTACATTTTGGTAGAACCTGGATGGATACTATATGTAGAAAAATGTGCTTCTTCCATAATCTCCTTCCTTAAATCTTTAACATCTGGCACACACAACCTAGTGCCTAAATGCAATACACCATCATTATCAATCATAAAATCTTCTGATTGACCTTGTTGGACCTCTAACATTATTCTTTGTAATTGTGAGTCCCTTCCTTGAGCCGCCTTCACTCTATCCAAGTATACTGATCGTACTCTAAATTGGGCTAACAAACATGAACTAGCTATCGTCCATTGCAATCCCTATTTAATTAACTCATGCAGCTTTTTAATGATTAGCCTCCTTTCCAAACTAATGTGAGTAAGGCTTCCTGTAGACTTCCTGCTCAAAGCATCTGCTACCATATTAGCTTTTCTTGGATGGTAAAGAATAGAACAATCATAATCTTTCAGGAGTTCTATCCACCTTTTTTTTGCCTCAGGTTTAAATCTCTTTACTGAAAAATATACTTTAAGCTTTTATGATCAGTGTATATCTCACATGTGACACTATACAGATAATGTCTCCATATCTTAAGTGCAAACACCACTGCCGTCATCTCCAAGTCATGAGTAGGGTAATTTTGCTCGTGCTTCTTTAACTGACGTAAAGCATAAGCAACTACTCTACCATTCTACATTAAGACACATCCCAATCCCACTTGAAAAGCATCACAATATACTGTATAACCTTCATTTCCCGAGGGTAAGGTCAACACTGGAGCTTATGTTAAAGCATCCTTTAGTAGTTGGAAATGCACTTCACATTTATCTGTCCAGACAAACTTAACATTCTTCTAAGTTAGCCTTGTTAAAGGTGCTACAATTCTAGAGAAATCTTTTACAAATCTCCTATAATAGCCTGCTAAACCCAAAAAACTTCTTACTTCTGTAACATTTGTGGCCCTTGGCCACTCTGTAATGGCTTCTATCTTCTTTAGGTCCACTTGAATACCATCCTTGGATACCAAATGTCCTAAGAATGCCACTTGATCCAACCAAAATTCACACTTTGAGAACTTGGCATAAAGTCGATGCTCTCTTAAAGTCTATAACACCATTCTTAAATGCATAGCATGTTCATCCATACTCTTAGAATATACTAAGATATCATCAATGAATACTATTACAAATCGATCTAAGAATTGCATAGACACTTAATTCGTCAAATCCATGAAAGTTGTTGGGGCATTGATTAATCTAAAAGACATCACCAAAAACTCATAGTGGCCATATCTTGTCTGAAATGTTATTTTGGGTATATCTTCATTTTTGATTCTCAACTGATGATACCCCGATCTTAAATCAATCTTAGAAAAACATTGAGCTCCTTGTAATTGATTAAATAAATCATTTATCCTCGGTAGAGGATACTTATTCTGGATAGTAACTTTGTTTAATTGTCTATAGTCGATACAAAGTCAAAGACTACCATCTTTCTTCTTTACAAACAATACTGGTGCACCCCTAGGAGATATGCTGGGTCTAATGAAACCCTTATTTAATAACTCTTGCAATTGCTCCTTAAGTTCTTTTAATTCCGTTAGTGCCATTCTATAAGGTGGCATAGAGACAGGATCTGTACTAGGTACAACATCTATATAGAATTCTATCTCTCTTTCTAGTGGTAGTCCTGGTAACTCATCAAGAAAAACATCCAAAAATTCACATACCACTGGCACATTCTCTATTGCACTCTTTTTACCTTGCGTGTCCTAGACAACTGCCAAATACCCTTGGCACTATTTTCTAAGCATTCTCCTTGTAGTAATTACAAAGATAAAAGTCCGAGGCATTAAACTTTTATCACATTTGAATCGAAATTCCTCATTATTTGGAATTTTAAAAATCACTTCCTTCTTTCGGCAATCCAGCGTGGCATAATGTTAGGCTAGCCAATCCATTCCTAAAATCATATCAAAATCAATCACATATAAAATTATTAAGTCTACCATTAACTTTCGATCTTCCACTAACACTGGGCAAGATGAAAAAATTATATATATTTACAACTCATCACTAAGTGGAGTTGCCATAGATAATGAAACCATCAATCTTGATGGTTACCACCCCATCTTTGAAGCAAAAATAGGGGATAAAAAGGAATATGGTGCACTAGGATCAAATAAGACTCTAGCATCAAAGTAACATACTAGGAGAGTACCTGTAACAACTGTATTAAAAGCCTATGCATCATGTGGGGTAAGAATAAAAACTCTAGCCTATCCTCGGCCTCTCTATTGAGATTTAGATGGTTGTGCAAATCCTCTACCACCAAATCTTCCACCAGATCTACCTCCTGAACTATGGCCCTGCTGGCCTAAAAATTGAGTACCACTTTGCTGAGGATATACTAGTGCATGAAACTGAGGAGGTGCCTGCTGCACTGGCTGGGCAACTGTGGCTGAAGAACCCTGGGAGTAAGCTTGTTGATATCCAAAATATGGGCACGATCTAGTAAAATTCCCAACTTGACCACATCTAAAACATGCTCCAGATGGTAGGCGACAAGGCCTTTGATGCACTCGTTCACAACTAAGAAATGTACTAGGTCTAGAACCTAAACTACCATATCCAGAGCTCTGACCACTATTGCTGCTACTAGCTCCTAGACCAAACTTGAAGGATCTGTTACTCCTTCGGCCATGTCTCCCTCCTTTATGCCCATAGGGGCCTCTGTAACTCTGCTGGGATGTACTGCCAGTCTGCACATATGTATGGCATATTTAAAATACCGGCTACTACATATCATGAATGCTAACTGTTTTGCTATCCCCACTACCATACGATTCTGGAATGGTACCCTATCTTATATGCCTTCTCTTTAATAACCGAGCCTCCTCTACAATACTCTCCAAAGTATGGCCCGCTGTGCGTATCGCTACATATGCTAGTCCCAAACTAGTCACATATAAGTCAACCACCATGCGCTCATCTGCCATCACATCCTCTACATGACGTGATAATCTATAAAACTCTCTTGTGTAATCTTCAACAGATCTTTCTCCTCTACTGATATGCAAAAGCTGCCACCGGTAGGCATCCTTTGAAGCAGGTGGATAAAAATATCTCAAGAATCATTCTTTGAACTCCAGCCAAGATATAGTATTCATATGGGGCTATATGGACTGCATAAACCAATCTTGAGCTGCTGCTTGAACTAACAGCTCAACCACCAAAATCCTCTGATAATTTGTATGCCTTATCCTGGTCTGCGACTCTATTATATTGATGAAGTGTAATGCATCTCCTGTGCCATCAAAAGAAACTCTACCAACCCTAGAGTACAAGAGTGCAACATCAGCATCAGACATTTCTTGATTTCTTTGTTGAAGCATTTTATTGAACCAATGGCATGACTTGATTAAGTGCAGCTAAATCTTGATTAATCCCTGCCATTCCAGTTATGAATACTGCAGGATCTGCTTCTGGAGTAGCTTGCTCAACTTGTGGCTGCTGCTCTTACCTTTGAGCGGCTGTAGCTCTTGGTCTACCTCTCCTTCTAGCAGGTGGGGCAAGAGGTGGATTAGGAGCTTCATCCTGAAAGGATTGCTCATCATCATTGTTTGCTGCTTCTGCAACATGAGCAGTTTACATTTGCCTCATTTAGAAAAAGAATTAAGAATAAGAATTCAAGATATAACAAAAAGATCCTATCGCATAAGCTAAATTTTAAAAACAAAAATGACAACCAATAATGATATTCAACCTAATCACCGCAATAGTTACAAGAAAAGATAGACATAATTGATTATAAGAGATGCAAATAAACCTATAGCTCTGATACCAACTTTGTCACGACCCAAACCCAAGGCACGTGACCGGTACTAGGGAATGGGAAAGTTGTAAGCTTCCAAAACCCATAGTAAACCTTTCAAAGAAATTTTTAAAACAAAATCATCTAACATATAACATTTTAACAAAAATCCGGTAGAGTTTCCCCTAAAAATGGAGCAAACTCAAAACTTGTAATGATCAAATAACACTTCCAAAGGATAACTCAACTCAACTACTACAACAAGAACATCAGCCAATAATAAAGTACAATCAAATCATCATAATATCATACTACAAGATATAATTAAATAAATTTACATAATACAAATTATAGGATTAATAATATAATATTCAATTACTGCATAATATTCAACTACTGCGGTGTCTAGAGTGCTGATACATAATACTAATAATGATAGGACCTAAACCAAACAGCCGGAGAAGAGGAAAACCGGTGAAGCAGAAGGAGCTAGCAATCTGACTCTAGATATCCTGAAAATAATAGTTGAGGAGAGTCAGACCTCACTGAGTGAATTAATATTAGAAAATGCATGATAACAAATATTACTTATTTAAAACTATTAAAAGCATCAAAATAACTTAAAAAATAATATAAAAACTAAACTTTGTAAACCATACCCTTTTAAATCATAAAACATTATTTACTAAAATATTTCTTAAATCTTTATTCTTTTCATGAAAATATATATAATAGAATAAAGTAATACTGGTGGAAAACAATGGTAGATCCCTACACCTCAAATCTATTAGCTTTTCAGCTCTCTTAAATCCAAAGGATTGTCGTCCTGAGAGATCAAGCTCAACCGAGTTACAGCCGCAGTCAAGTCACTTATTCCAACACTGATGCCTGAGAGACAAGCTCCACCGAGCTAATATACTCATAATCATGCCCGAGAGATGAACTCAACCGAGCTAACATACTTATAATCATGCCCGAGAGACGAACTCAACCGAGCCAACATACTCATAATCATGCCCGAGAGATGAACTCAACTGAGCCAACATACTCATGATCATGCCCAAGAGATAAATTTAACCGAGCCAACATACTCATAATCATAATTAAAATCATACCAGTGCGCATATGGTCCTGGTGACACCCACCAAGTAGCTCGTTCTACCATAGTCTTCAAAATATTTTATATAATAAATAAAATAAAATAAGCTAATTAAATCTTGATGCTTCATTTAAAATCATGTATGCTATCCAAAATTTTGATAATAATAATAACTTCATCATCATAAAATAATACATAAGCATTTATATTATAAGACCATATTTCATCTCAAATTTAATTAAAAATATTATGCATAAAATTGCAACAGACATTTTGTAATATTAACTCATAAGTAGAGCGTGCTAGCTGATGTGTTCTCGTCTGTCTGAGATCTGCAGCTTTAGCTCCCAAACTCTCTAGAATAACAAATATTTATTTAATAAATTCAATAAGTAAATTCCTAAGAAATCTAGAAAATTGCTAAAAAAATCAAAGAATTATCAAAATTGACTTTGCTCTAAATATAAAAATCAATCCTGACAATCTATATTATTTATAAAACAAATAAAACATAATTTTTTGGGTTGATCACTGTTCCTCGCCGCCGGCGAGTGAGACCCACCGAAAAATATCATCTACGAAATCCAAACATACCAGCATGCTCATAAAATTATGAGGAAGCACATTGGTAGTTTTTGTTTCATCCAAATTGGTCTAGATTTTTGCCGGTAAGCCTTTGAAAATTTAGCTATCTACTTCCGACTTCAGATCTCCTTTTCTAGTGATGGTCAGCCACAACCTCCACCATCAATGAGTTCCTCTCATTATCAGGAGTCTATAAACACCAACCACACATTCGGGTGTCATCATTTTAGGCTCGTCGGAATTTTGATCGTTAAATTTTTATTTCTAACCCGATCTAATAATTCGACCATTAAATTTTATATTTGAGCATATATGTGGCTTCCTCATAATTTTATGAGCATGCTGGTATGTTTGAATTTCGTAGATGATATTTTTCGGCGGGTCTCACTCGCCTGTATTTGAGCATATATGTGGCTTCCTCATAATTTTATGAGCATGCTGGTATGTTTCGATTTCGTAGATGATATTTTTGGCGGGTCTCACTCGCTGGCGGCGAGTGAGACCCGCCGAAAAATATCATTTACGAAATCCAAACATACCAGCATGCTCATAAAATTATGAGGAAGCCACATATATGCTCAAATACAAAATTTAATGGTCGAATTATTAGATCGGGTTAGAAATAAAAATTTAACGATCAAAATTCCGACTCGCCTAAAATGATGACACCCGAATGTGTGGTTGGTGTTTATAGACTCCTGATGATGAGAGGAACTCATTGATGGTGGAGGTTGTGGCTGACCATCACTAGAAAAGGAGATCTGACGTCGGAAGTAGATAGCTAAATTTTCAAAGGCTTACCGACAAAAATCTAGACCAATTTGTATGAAACAAAAACTACCAGTGTGTAGAGGACATTAAGAAGGAGATGTGGTTCAAATTTCATGATGATCGGACATCATTTGGCTAGTGATCGGAGAGAAAAATGGTGACAGGTGCTATAGTGAAAAGGGCAAAGAAGATCAGGGTCTTATTTGAAATTCTGCATCTGATCTATGTATAGACAAGGAGGTTGGCAAAATACCACTCTAGTGCCTATACTTTTGATGAAAAATTCAGCTTAGTCCTTCCTCTTTAATTCTTATAAAAAGTTCCAGCACTTAAATAGGTTAACTCTCAAAACCATATATAATTACTAGCAATTAAATGAGTTAATACCCAACCTGATATAATATAATATATAATATGAACAACAATAATAATAATATTATTATTATTATTAATAACAATGATAATAACAATAACAATAATAATAATAATAATAATAATAATAACAACAACAACAACAACAACAACAACAATAATATTTATAATAGCAAGAAAGTAATAATAATTAATACTAATAAAAATTTAAGTTATTACAAACATGTTCTAAGACCTCAATCTATCTTACTTTCTAAAATATAGAATTTCTCCTTCCACCTTTTAAGAGAATTAGGCATTTTGCCAAAGAGACCCCTAAATCAAGGTAATAAGAAAAGGGGCACTTATAATAGAGGAATTTTTTTAAGAAAGAAATATATGAAGAAGATAAAAGGAAACCTAACACCAGCCTTTAGAATGTCCTTATAAACCAAGATCTTTTTAGTCCCTAAATCATCAAAAATTCTAATAGAGGAATCTGGAAGTGCTAGTTTTAAAAGCATAAGGAATTAGGTACGTGGTTATGATTACCCTAAATCATTCACATCTAAAACTGAAGTGTATTCACCTACTACTAAATTACGGATAAAATAACAGCTTCATTATCCTTCCCACCTACATCGGTAGAAGATGAAACAACTTTAGAACTAGAATTTAATCTTTGACCTAATCCTGCTGGCGGGACCAAGGGAGAAGAAACCTATAGAGAAGAAATTTGGACCACTGTAAGTTGGTTCGATGTAGAAGAGGAAGAAGATTGAAATACTTTAGTTATGATTAAAGAAAGAAAAAGGAATGTAAGAAGCACCTACAGATGAAAATGAAAGAAAATCGAGAGGAGCAAGTTCTCTAGATACCACAATAAGAGGAAAAAGAAAATGATGAGGTCTCTTGTAAAAATGAAAAACAAAAGTAATAAAGAAAAAGAAGGGGTATTAAATACATCTCCTTCATTTAAGAGAGAAAAAAAATAATTTTTGTAATTATTTAAAATTAAATTTCAAACTAACACATGTCTTATTATTATTGACAAAACAATTGACACACATAATTTTAAATTCAAATTTTATAAAATATCCGTTGGCTAAATAAATGCTTACCTGAGTTAATTTCAATAACTAAAAGGGGTAAATTGCACTCACGGTATCCAACCTTTGAGACATATACCAACAAAGTGTTCAACTTTCTTTTTATAACGTAAAACCCTCCAACCTTTAAATCTGGTAACGGAAAAGTACCTAGAGCCACTTTCTGGTAGTCGGAGCTGACTTGTCACCTACGTAGAGTGTGACATGTCATGACACGTCGACACGCGAGGGATAAATTGCACTCATGATACCCAGCCTTTGAGACATATACTAACAAAGTATCCAATATTTTTTTTGTAATGCAAAACCCTCCAACCTTTCAATCCGATTATAAAAAAGTACCCAGAGCCACTTTCCAGTAGTCGAAGCTGACCTATCACCTACGTGGAGTGTGACCTATCATGACACGTTGACATGCAAGATGGAGTGGGACATATGATGCCATGTCATCACCATATGTCCCGATAAAAGTATAAAAAAATAAAATCAATTTTAATTTGAAAACTGATTTGCCATCACATGTTGATGCACAAGTACAAAGAAATTCACTTGCACCAGCACCAATAAATGGAAGTCCACCAAAGGGAAAGAAAAGGGGCAGGCCACCAGGAAAATTTGTGCCTTCAAGATAAAATTGATTTTATCTTGAAGATAAAATCAGCTCATATAATAGGGCAAAAACAATCCTAAAAAAAAATCAATCTCAGTTTCTTCTTCTTCATCATCTTCTTTACCTAGCTCTCTTTTGCTACTTTGATTGATTAAGATAGGGAGAAAATGCCCCTCCCGCTATTCACTTAAGAAGGAGATCACGCATAACTAAACGACCATTTAAGAACTAAAATCCACAATCAACTCTCTCTAGAATAATGCCATCGCTACACTCCATCACAAGATTTTGTCATGTTTCGGTAGAAATGCTCAAACACTAATCAGTGTAGCGGTTAATGTCATAAGACATGTCTCTTTCTTTGCCGATAGAAGTTTTTTGGTTGAAGCTGATCTTATGCCATATTCAAGGTCCTATGATTGGCTATTTTTTCTTTTGTCCTTTTGAGAGAACAATGTATTGGAGTCATTTTACTTATTATTTTCTTCATTTTACTAGTCTTTTGTTTGAAAAATTTTGGAGTTTGATCTTGTAAATGGCACTTAAATAAAGAATTCTGCATATTGCTTTAGGATATTCAAATTAGCAGTTTGTATGAATGTTATTACATGTATTGATTCTGTGTGAATAACTTCCATCAAGAAGGTGGGGTCATGGCAAATTAATTTTCAAATTAAAATTGATTTTATTTTCTTATGCTTTTATTAGGACACATGGCGATGATGTGGCGTCACGTGTCCCACTCCATCTCGCGTGTTAACATGTCATGAAAAGTCACACTCCATGTAGGCGACATGTCAGCTTTGACTACTAGAAAGTGGCTCTGGGCACTTTTCCGTTACCAGATTGAAAGGTTGGAGGGTTTTGCGTTACAAAAAAAAAGTTGGGCACTTTGTTGGTATATGTCTCAATGGTTGGGTATGGTAAGTGCAATTTACCCCTCGGGTGTTGACGTGTCATGATAAGTCACACTTCATATAGGCGACAGGTCAGCTCTGACTACCGAAAAGTGGCTCTGGGCACTATTCTGTTACCAGATTGAAAGGTTGGAGGGTTTACATTACAAAAAAAAAGTTGGATACTTTATTGATATATATCTCAAAGGTTGGTTACCATGAGTTTAATTTACCCGAACTAAAAGTGCCTCTAGTTGCAATAATTAATCTTGAAAACAACTTTTTACTACTAAAAGTATCTCCACCTATAAAAGGTATCACAATTATAAGTGTTTATGTATAAAAAAAGAAAAGACTTTTATTGATCAAAGTTTAACTTTTGACCTCTTTGGGTGGGAGATATATGATGACATGGTCAATATTTTTCTCCTTAAAACTAGGGTCAAATGTCCTTATCAGCATCTAACTTCAACAAAGGACTTTAGACTTTCAATAAATCATGAACTAAAGGCTAGGCCAGTTTCAGTAAGTCTTAACCTAAAGGCATGATCATTTCTAGTAAGTCATATTCTAAAGATATAGCTGCCTTCATCTTCAAAAAAGTTCACTACGCTATGCCACCAACAACTAGGGCTGAGCACAGGTCGGAGCAGTCCGGAGAATGCAAATTCTCCGGCTCCGACCTGAATGTCAGAGATTTCCAAAAATAATTCTCCGGACCTGACCCCAAAATTTTAAATCTCTGCTCTGACTTGCTCCGAAAAATCGGAGCAAGTCGGGACGGAGATTCGGAGCAAATGGAGATTATATTACTTATATAATTTTTTGCTTATAGATTAAAATTAATATTTAACAAATTAATAATAACTATATATATTAATGTTACATTGTATTAAATATATTATATCTAATAAATAGTAATATTTTCCTTGTAAATTTTATTTTTTAGTTTTATTTTAATATTTATATTTTAATAATTTTACATTTTAAACATATAAAACAAGATGATTATAATTTGAACATATAATATAATATTATTATAATAGTTCAACTATACATCATAAAAAAATTTATAATATAAGATGATTATAATAATATAACTTTATAATATATCATATAATATAAGATGAATATAATGGTACAATTTCATAATACATTAACTTATCAATAATTTATTATCAATATTATAATTTATAATACATGATACATCATATAAAAATTTAACATTATAATTTATGTGTCTTATATACCCTAGAATTATAATGCAAAACTATGCAGTTTTAATCTATTGATATTCTTTATTATTTTTATTTGTGTTATAAAACTAAGTAGTTTTAACTGAAATTATATAATTTAATTTTTAGCTTATATATTTGAAATTAATATTTAACAAATTAATAATAACTATATATATTTTTGTTGCATTATATTAAATATATTATATCTAATAAATAATATTATCTTCCTTATAAATTTTGTTTTTAAGTTTTATTTTAATATTTATACTTTAATAATTTTATATTTTAAACATATAAAACAAGATGATTATAATTTGAACATATAATATAAGATGATTATAATAGTACAACTTTATAATACATCATAAAAAAATTTATGATATAAGATGATTATAATAGTATAATTTTATAATATATCATATAATATAATATGATTATAATAGTACAATTTTATAATACTTCAACTTATTAATAATTGATTATCAACATTATAATTTATAATACATCATAAAAAAATTTAAGATAATAACTATTTGTAAAATTTTTGAAATATACATACTCACACAAACACACAATGACACAAATATATATATATATATATACACACCCTAGAATTATAATGTAAAACTACGTAGTTTTAACTGAAATTATATAATTTAATTTTTAGCTTATATATTTGAAATTAATATTTAACAAATTAATAATAACTATATATCTTATTATTGCATTATATTAAATATATTATATCTAATAAATAGTACTATCTTCCTTATAAATTTTATTTTTAAGTTTTATTTTAATATTTATACTTTAATAATTTTACATTTTAA
>CATIWO010114925.1:0-21650 GCA_949673435.1 Macaranga tanarius | reverse complement strand
TAAAGAATTATGAGCATATGAGCATTTCCATTGTAAGGATGGTGTGGAAATAGCACTTTGTATGTGCATATGAACTTGGGAAGGTGAGGATGTGTGTATGATTTGTAAAGTAAATGATTAAAGTTGAGAGTATATATATATATACATGCATTTGTGATTTTTATGAGAGAGAGTTGTTCCATTTATGTGTGTGAATGTGCATGACATGAATTTATGTCCTTGAAGGAATTTTTAATTCTTTCTAAGTGGACACGTGTTTGGGTGATGTTGAGGCCACGTGCAACGGGTCTTACACTTATACTCAAATCAAACTACAACAATACATTCTAAACACACAAATCCACACCAAACATCTAAAACATCACAACAAGATATATATATATACATTCAACCATGTTCAAAATACATTAACAAGTGCTTTATAACATCACTTTCACATACACAGCTCATCTCAAACTTAATACATCTTTCACCACCATTTATATAACACATATTCAATCTCTTACAAACAACACTTGCTTACATACTTCATAACATAATCTCAACATAACATATATACAACATTTAGATAATCAAATGTTCACCAATTTAACCAAAATGATATGCAATGGTGCATGACAAATGGAAATGAAGGATGGTTCACCAAGCACATCTCGGCCTCCGGAAGTCACTAGCAAATCAAGTGTCAAGCTCAAACTAATTATTTCCTGAAAAATAGTTGCAAAGGGGGTGAGCTTGCGACTCAATAAGTAATTACTAATATAATCATACATACAACACATCTCAAGAACTAATTAAGCATATAATATAGCAAGCATTTCGTTTTCCAAAACATCCACTCTTATACCAAACATAACCATTCATAAACCAATCATAAACTATTTAGAAACCAATCATAAACCATTTAGAAACCAATCATAAACTATTTAAAAACCAATCATAAACCATTCATAAACACCATATAAATTAGTTTCCGGCCGGAACCACCTCATATGCGCATTTCTCACAAGTGGTCACATACTAAGACTATCCACCCGGCTCAGTCCTAGTTCTCACATCCTCACTTTCTTACATTTCATTCATTGGGTAGCTATACACCCGGCTCAGCTTACCCATTTCACAATTCAACTTTTTCTCATGTGACCATTACTGGAACTATCCGCCCGGCTCAATTCCAGATTTCACAATCAGTGGGACTATCCGTCCGGCTCAGTCCCACTATCTCACATATACCTCACCAATTCTCATCATCATTTAATCATTCCATATAGACATGCACAATTCACATTTAATACTCATATCACATTTCACACCACATTCAATCATAATTCTATATTTTCATTTCATACTACATCACAATTCAAAGCCAATTCATTCATAACACATATTCAAGAGAATTAACATATATATAATCATATTAATAATTACTTACACAATTGCTTTAACTCCTTCAAAATAGAATCTCTCCTATTGATTTGCACCACTTTTCTCTTTATCAAGGCTTACACAACATTCATATATCAAAATCACATCACCAACAAAACTCTAGCACTTAAACTCAACTAAATGCAACTAAGTACCATCCATGCTCTAGGTTTAAAATGTCCAAATAATTCACATACATATCCAAAAATCATAAAAATATTACAGAAGTTAGATATGTAAGTCTACTTCAAATTCCAATTAGAATTACTCAATTTAGATATGTGTAAAATTAATTATGGATTTTTAAGTAAAATCGGGTAGAACAGAAAACAGAGTGACAACTTGGAGCATGAAAATATTTTACTGTGCCAGCTATCCTAAACCACATAATTTGGTTTCCTTTAAAACATAAAAGTTCTAGTAGGCTCTCTAAGATTTTCAGGCAACTAAAGCTTGCTCAAATCAGAGGTCTACAATTCAAATTATGATCAAAATAAAGGGACTGAAAAATAGGGTATTTAGAACCCGAGTTTCATAACCAAAATCAACTCAACTACAACCAATAAAACACAATTAAATATTACCAAATGGGACTTCAATGCATATGAGACCTTCCAAATCTTCCTAAGACACAAGATTGCTAGCTAGAGGAAGATCAAAATCCTACCAAAAATTCTTCCAAAACCTCTCTTCTTCTTCTTCCCTAAATTCTCTACACTCTTCTCATACAAATATAATAATATAATCACCAAATATACCAGTTAGTCTTCACCCTAATAATTATATACTATACTAATATCTAAATAAAATAATAATAATAATAATAATCAACAATTATCTCTTACAACCAATATAATATTAATATCTATATATATACAAATATCACAATCCTCTTTACATACCCTTAATGGATTAGAATAATTACCCCAAAGGTCCACAACTTTCTAATTTGACAAAAAAGTCTAGACTTATCTTCCTATTACACCCATCTCTACCAAAATGCATATGCCCCACATATATGCAACTTATAACCACATGTCAAGACATTACTATATATGAATAGTGCTCCTAAAATCACGGGTGCTACATCTGACCTTGCTCAATTTAGAGTTTTAAAACTCTAGATATCATCATATAACCAACACATAAGAAAATTCATAATCCAGCCTATATACTACTACTGGCATGTTTGATGCATGAAGTTCATGATACTTTTAAACATCATAGACTCATCATAAAATCACCAAATTCATACAGAATATACATAAATAAGTCTAATTTCATCCCTAACTAAAATTATACTATTTTCATATGTAGAGAATTAATTATGTATTTTGGAAACAAGTCAGGTAGAACAGGGCATTAGTATGAGCAATAAAATGTCCGGCCCTAATTGCCCCTCTTAACAACAAAATCAGTCCAAACTTAAAACATAGGAAATGTAAAAGACTCTCTGAAGTTTTCAAAAAGTCTAACCATGCTTAAATCAGAGCTCTATAGCTTGAGATATGGCAAAAACAAAAAAACTAAAAAACGGAGTAATAGGACTTGAATTTAACTAACAATCAAACTCAACATAAATCAATGCAAACACAAAGAAAACTTACCAATTAGGCTTCAATGCTTATGATGAGACCTTCTAACGCTTCCTAAAGCTTTGGATTGTTAGTTTGATCAATATCAAAAACTCTCCAAAAACTCTTAAGAAATCACCCTCTTTTCTTCTTCCTCAAAATCTCTACACAAACACACACACATACACCCAAACAAACCACTAACCAATCACAACTCACCAACTAGCCTCCAAAGTCTTCTTATTAATAATTATATAATAAAGTTATATAATTATTCCTTAATAAACCATAAAAATAATATATATATATATATATATATATATATATATATATATATATAAAACTAAATGTCTCCATAATTCCTCCTACGCTCCTTATTAAAATGGGTATATTACCTATACCCCACAACTTTCTAATGTGACAATTCACTCCATACTTTTATTCCAATTTGGTCCCTCTCTAATATACATACTCATATATAATGTATTGAGATCTACTTATGTACTATTTATCATATGCAATAAGCAATACATACATCATGAATACGTATGAAAAAGGGCGGGTGTTACAACTATCTCTAACCTTGCCAATCATTTATGGACCTTTTGATTATCACTCTTTATATCCTCATATTGAGCCAACATCGTTTGCAACATAGCTTGTATATGTATCCAATGTAAGTTTCTCATTTGTATCCATAATGTAAATCTAAAACATAAATTAAAAGAAAAAATGTTATCCTAACACTCCGTTATGTGTTTCTCTCAATTAATTAGAAACTCTCTAATGCACTCATAATTAAATTTACATAAAGAATTTCCTTTCGAGTTCTTAATTGAGCTAAACTCTTACTACTTCTAAGAGAATCACAAATCAAACTAGATAACTAAAGCTATTAGTGAAAGATAAGCTAAAAGATGTAAGTGTAGGCTGTTTTGGGTGATTAATGGTATGTCTAAAATTTAGGGTTTATTTATTTACGAATTTTGGGTATTTAACGGGTAGAAAGAAGGGTTTAAAGATATAAAATGATGTAGGGTAGGTAGACAAAGAAAAATAAGTAGAAAATATGCAAATTGATGAGTTTTTAAAAGGTGATATGCTTATCCACGAATTTTTATTGATGCAACAGATAATGATCAATACGGCTTCCTTTAATTTTGTTGAGGCCGAATCACTTGAGGCAATTTTGATGCGGAATAAACTTTGAATATATATATATATATATATATATATATATATATACACATATACATATTTATCAATAATAATTACTACTCTAGGGATATGTAGCTTACACTACAACCAAAGCTCTGATACCAAACTGATACGTCCCACTAGTTATCTAACAACTAGGATCTGTAACAATCTATTAGGATCGTTGCCCAAGGATCTATCTAGCATAAACTAAAGGGAATTAGTAACACTAGTTATCTAACAACTAGCACCTCTAATTATTAGGTTGTTTAAATTAACAACACTAGTTATCTAACAACTAGCACCTCTAATTATCAAGGTTAAAATTGCATCACGCTAGAAGCAATTCAGATTTTAGCTCTTGTAAGTACTCAAGAAAATTCAATTAAGAATTTGAATCAAATCAATCAACTATATTTTAATAATGATATTTGATACAAGTATTTATAGACTTGTAATCCTAAACCTAAACTTGTTCTAAAAGAAAATAACTTTTTAGGAATAAACAATGATATTCCTAATTAAACACAAATTCTAATTAGTAAAAAAAATATAAAGAAAATCCTAATTAGACAAAAATTTGTCATCGAGATACGGGCGTATCTGAAAGTATACAGGCATGTTCAAGCTCTGAGAATTTTAGCAAACTCGACAAACTCCAACACAGCTTGGTACATGGTCTGGTTTTAATCATACATGGGCATGTTTCGATGTCTCTTCAGAAATCCAGACTGCTACACGGCTTCCTACACGGACGTATCGTCTGACCGTGTATCATGCATATGACGCTTCAGAAATAAGTACGGGCGTGTCTTGGAACACGATCTGGGAACACGAGCATGTAGATACCCGTGTCTGACTTGGGATAATTTACAAGCGTGTAACACGGCCATGCAAAAGCATACACGGGCGTGTATCAGTCTGATCACAACTAAGTAAATTGACTAACTTAGTTTCTTCCAAATCATCTCTTTTCTGTCCCAAATGCTCGAGACTCCTTTGCACAAGTTTCTTGGCAGCATCTTTCATCCTTTTAGCTCGGGATCTCGTGATTGGTCCTCCATCATAATTCAAAGGATTTAAATTTGGTTTTGTACTCGCATGTCCATATGCATCAGATATAAAAAAGAATATGTAGGGAATATTCTTTTTGGTGTAAAAAATGATGTAATAGGTTGGAGAATATAGTAAAAATTTTATTTTGGTGTAAAATTAGGTATATTTTGCTGTTTGTGGTTGGAGATGACCTTAGCCACTTTAGTGTCACAATTAGTACTATCTTTAAATAGAGCAATTCTTAATGTTGGTGTTATGGTTGTATGATTAATTCTCATGTCGTTGGTGTTGCATTGGCGTTCACGACATATATAGCTTTGGATCGTCAAAGGTTTTTTTTTTTCTTCATTCTCTTCTTGTCGAACTTCCTCCTCCTCCTCCTTAAGTGTCTACTTAAAAATTAAAAGGATAAATACTAAAAAGTATCATGTGGTTCAACACATTTTTACTTAAAGATCTGTAGTTATTTTCATGATATTTAGAGGTATATGGTTTCATTTTCTAACATTTTAATATCCTCTCAATTAATGTTTTACATGTTATTTACCATCAATGTAACTGTTTAGATATTTTTTAAAAAAATATTATGAATTTATTTTAAAAATTATTTCTTTTAATTTCTAATAAAATTAAAAATACATCTTATTTTTATTTTTTGTGAATTTATTTTAGTTTGTGAATGATTTACTATATAGTGAATAATTTTATTATTAAATATTCATCTTATTTTAATATTATATCATATATTTTTAATCATATTACTAATTAGGGTACTAAAAAACAAGTAAAATCAAATCACAAATCCTTAAATATTACGAAAAATATCATAGTTCTTTAAGTGAAAAAATATATAACCATATGGTATTTCTTTGTACTTATCCAAGATCAAAATAACCACCCTTTTCTCATTGAACTTCCTCCTTTTCAGTTTTCTGATAAAAATCAAAACAACCAGAATTGTGATGAAAATTTTGTTATTGTAAGGGGACAAGTATAAGACTCATCAATCTGGTGATGAATTTATTGTTAGTGGAGTTAGTTTTAAAAATTTTATTACAGACTATGCCCATTTTAGAGAAAAAAAAAAAAAAAAAAAAGAATGCGAGAATGAAAAAATGATTTATCTATTAATTTTGTTTGAGATTGTTGAGTTTGAGATACTGTGGAGATGAGATTTGATAGTATAATTGGGAATGATTGATTTTTTTTAATAGTATGATTAATTAATTGATATCAGAAAATGAGATTTTTTAGAATTTTATACAGTAAAAATTAGGAAGGAAGAAAAAGAAGAAAAGAATTGAAGCAGAAAATGGTTGACCCTAAAATTACAATATCAGCATTATGAAATGGATTACAACTTTTGATAAATGTTCGAACTACAAAGGAGGTAAAAACAAAAAAACAAAAAATCAAACTTTTATGTATAAATGAGTCAAAAAATTATTTTTTAGACAAATCTGCTTTTAGCTATAAATATTAAGGGTAAAAATATAATTTTTTTTCCAAAAAAAAAAAAACATTTAGACGACACCCATAAATATATTTCATCTCTTGGGCACCTATATATAAATATATTGTACATTTTGTACTATTATATAATTAGATTGGGATGAAAGTATGTATCAACATCTGAAGTTGATATATAGAATCAGGAATAGCATTTACTTTTGGTTTGTGAATTAGTTTATTGCTCAATAACTAATGCAACTTTCATTTTCTTGAATGTCTCTTTTTCTTGGTCTTTTATATATGTTCCTTTTCTTTTTTTTTTGTGTAAAATGTAATTATAATTCTGAATGAATAAAAGAGAGAGCTCTTTTTCATGTGAGTGGTTTCTTGCTTTCTTGTAAGCAATCTTGCCATTAACGTAGGCCTTTTTTCTTTTGAAGTTGATTTTCCATTTCTCACATGATTTGAGATGCATATATACAATTCAATTTCTTCTTTTAACTATTGTTCCATGCAGGCTTATGGTTTTTTTTTTTTAATGGTTTTATATGCAAGAATTGTATTTTTGAAATATTTTATTTTATAACTTTTTTTAATAATTGTCAATGAGGTGTAGATCAATTGCTTTAAACAGACGTATTTGAAACTCTCAAAATCCACGTATGCTAAAAATTTATTTTTGGTTGATCCATGGAATCCACATATTTGTGATTCTGCATTCAGAGGCAGAAGTTTAAATATTTTTTATGCAAGAATCATATTTTTGAAACATGCATGATACAAACTATAAAGGGATAAAAAGGAAAAGAAAAAACACATATTTTGCTCCTTATACTTTAATTTTTTTAACATTACCTCCCTATACAAAAAGATCGGCACATTGCAATCCTATACTTTTATTTACCGGCACATTAAACCCTTATTAGATAGGAGGTGATAATAGCAGTTTAAAAAATATCCAATTTGATCTTTATAATTTTAAAATATTTTTTTAAAATTTTTATAATTTTTCTTTTTAATAAATAAATCCATACAATTGCTAAAATAATTCAATTAAATTTAGTAAAATTTTTAAAAATTATATATTTTTTATTTAATTGAAATGTATATCATCTATTTCTAATATATTTATAATATTAAAAAATATATAGTTATAAAAATTATAACATATTTTAATTGTTCATTGAATGTTTATATAATTAATATACAAACGTGGCAAAAATCAATACATGATAATTTAATCAATAAAAAGGCTATGAGTTGTTTAATAAATAAAATACTAGTAAAAATTTATAATATTTTTAAAAATAAAAATAAAAAAAATTATTATCACACACAATTATTTTTCTTACAATTAATACTCAATAAATTAATAATTTTATTAATTAATATTTTTAAAGAATAAAAAAATTAGTTTACTATAATATTATCTTTAAACTTATAAATTTATATTTTATCATATTTGAAAAAATATAATAGACCTTACTCGTATTTGAATAATATACAAATTATAGTTAATTAATTATTATTTATATTAAATTTATTTTAAAATTTTAAAAATAGATATACAATTACAATTATAAATTATATAAAATACTTCTTGAACAACAATTATAAATATATTTATATAAATATAATAAGATTTATATGGGTTAATATGATTTGTTATATTTTATTTATTAAATAGCTCATACATCTTAGTTAAAAAAATTTTCATGTATTATTTTTCATTGATATTTTTTAATTTTATATATATTTAATAAAAAATTAATACTATATTATCAAAAATAAATGACCTACATTTTAATTAGATAAAAAATTAAAAATATACATAATTTTTAAAACTTTTAATAAATTTAATTAGATTATTTTAGCAATTATATGAATTTATTTGTTAAGAATAAAAATTATAAAAAAATTTAAAATTACAAGGATCAAACTGGATATTTTTTAACTGCCATTATCTTCCTCCGTTTAATAAGGGCCTAATGTGTTGGTAAATAAAAGTATAGGGTTGCAATGTGCCGATTTTTTTGTATAGAAGGTTAATGTAAAAAAAAATTAAAGTATAAGAGTAAAATATGCGTTTTTTCAAAAGAAAAAAAAAAAGTAAAAATGGACAAAAGGAGAGGTATTTTGAAATACCTCACTTTTTTTTTTCTTCTTCTCCTTTGGCTACCGATTCGAACCCTTGACCTGAGCAACATAGCAAAGTAGCCAAGTCCATCAAGCTACAAGGGGAACTGGTGATTTTAAACTTTTGAAGATTTCAACTTATATGCAACGTTTGAATGATAGTGACAATAAAACCTACTAACTGCTTGGAGTGTATAATTTTGAACATGCTTGGACTTGGAAACCTGAATAAAGCATTTCTTCTAAGGGAAATATTCTATTTTCCCTAAAAGTAAACAAAATAAAAAGCTATAATTATGTGAAAATAAAAATGAATTTCTTGCACAAAAAAAAAAAAAAAGAAATTAGATCATTCCAGTTCTATATATATTTTACTTGTGATGTTCAGTTAACTTTTCATTTAATAAGTTAATTTATAATTAACTAAATTACATGGTAAATTAATATCAATTATAAATTCAATTGCATATATATTATGATTCTCAAAAAAAAAAAAAAAATTAGCAGGTATACTATGAAAATATGTTAGCCTTCTTGGATGAATAACCCATCAGTCTTTAACTAATAAAGTATAATAGTTTGGTACTTGATCATATAAAGATTCATGTGAAAGATACTATCAAAGCTAGCTAGTTATCAAAAGCTAAATTCAAACTTATGTTAAATCTCAAAAAATAACCTACAAACAATTGTGAATATAACATAGAAAATAGAAATATATCAATCTTAACAATGATGGCATATTGACTATGCTATATTTTGACATTTGTCTGACTTCATATAAATTGAATTAAAATTCTATGGTAGAATTAATTGGACTATATCATTATAAATATTGAATTTCTATATCAAATAACAAATAAGATCAACAAATCCTAGTATCCTACGGCATCCTCCTTGTAAAATATTCCCAAAACATAAATTGATAAGAAATATTTTAAAGAAGGGTGAAGATTTTTGCACTCCACTTGTTTATAAATATACTTCATATTTAACTTTTTAGTAATATAAATGACATAAATATCCTTATTTTTAAATGACTCTTTTATTTAACTTATTATTATTTAAACTTCTTATATGTGTTCAATTATCTTATAACTTTTTAAATTTATAATGTATTTTGAATCTTAACTACATACTAAATTTTTTTATATTACAAAAAAAAAAGATAAAAATAAAAAATTAAATAATAGAAACATTAATTTTTGCAAGTTATTAGCTAAAAAATGTAGACTCTTGGTTCAAATTTTAGGCACGGTGGATTTTATTATATAGTTATAATTTTTTATTAATTTTGATATGTATTTTTTTTATAATTATTTGAATATGTATTTTACAATTTACTTCAATACAATCGGTTAATATTTAAACATTTATTTATATTGTATATTTAATATGTAAATCTAAATATATTATTTATTTTCAAAAAGATTAATTTTTGAATATAAAATAAATAATTAGAGAATCAAAATTGATATTAGATTATAAAACAGAAATAAGGACATATTTGATTTTTTCATAAAATAGAACTCTTTATTCAAAAATAAATATATTTTTACAAAGTAAAAAGTTTTATAAAAAGTGTGATTAAATATAATATTTCGAATCTTTTAATTATTAAGTAGTTATTTTAAATAGAAAGTAATTATGTAATATAAATTTAAAAAAAAAATAAAAAAATTCAAACAAATAATTTTAAAAAAAATAAAAATGTTATAATTGTAAGTAAATGTGGATGTGATGTGTGATTAATATGTCGATTGGCTAAGTGACCGTCGATTATGATAAATGTGATTATGTCGATTGGGTAAGTGACTGTCAACTATGTAAAGTGTGATTAACATGTCGACTATGTTAAATGTTGAGTAGGTCGATTGGCTAAGTGACCATCGACATACATGAATTATTGATTATATCGATTGGCTAAGTGACCGTCGACATACGTGAGTTGTGATTAAGTCGGTTGGCTAAGTGACCGTCAACTATGTGAATTGTTGATTATGTCGATTGGCTAAGTGGCCGTCGACATTGTGAATTGTTGATTAGGTAGATTGGCTAAGTGACCATCGACATTGTAAATAATACTATATTTATAATGATATGTTGTGAGTGTGAGACATGAATTTGTGAAACATGTGTACAAGAGTTGTATGATTATAAGTGTGTATTCTTCTATTCAAAGATTTAATGATAGTGAAAAGTTGAAGTAATGATTGTAAGTATGTGTACTTGTGTACCCATCTATATATACATATGTATGTGTAAGAAATCGTGTGATGTTGGTTCCGACCGGATATCGAATAATGAAATGATTTGTGTGTTGCATTCATGTGTGCATATAAATGTGAAATTTTAGCTCGTATGTGAATGGATTGAAATGTGATATTTTGATTGATGGAATTTCATTTTATAACAAGTTTAGGTGAAGTGAGTATTGATGATGTTGAATTGTGATTGTGAAATAATTGGAATGAATGTGGATGGATTATCAGGCTGAGACATAAGCGTGTCCGAGACCGAGTGTTGAGACACAGGATAAGACACGGGCGTGTCTTGAGCCGTGTGTCTAGACACGGCTTGTTATGGATCTAGACATGGCTGTGTATATATTGTATAAATTTTTACCCGAGAGTCATACGGTTTAGTACACGGGCGTGTGCATGGCTGTATATCAATTCGAGTAATTGAGCATTATGGACTGAGAGCTACACGGTTACTCACACGGGCGTGTCTCAGACCGTGTGTCAATACATGGGTTAGTTGGAATTGAGACATGGGCGTGTCGCATGTCGCATTTTGTATCCGAGAGCTACACAGGCGTGTACATGACCGTGTATCAATTTGTGAAATTGTGTATTTCGGACCGAGAGTAACACGGATGTGTATATGGCCGTATATGACATTATAAATTTGTGCAATTGGACCGAGAGCTACACGGGCGTGTTCATAGCCATATGTGAGCGTGTATTTGGGACCGAGGCGAACACGGTTGGAACACGAACGTGTTCCAGACCGTGTAGTCCAACAAAAGTTATTTTTATTTATTCTTAATTAGTTCTTAAGAAGTTAGCATATGGATTTGTTTTAGTAACTACTTACTGAGTATCAAACTAATTCCCTTGCATTTACATATTTTAGGGCATAGTTAGATAAAGCTCAGAGTCGCACTTGTTAGTGACCTCAGGTAGGCCAGAGACGAGCTTGTTGCAGTTATACCTTATCCTTAATTATTTGCATCAGACATATTGCATGTTTGTAATGATATTATGAATATATCTTATTCATATTAGTAATTATATGTGAGTTGATGTATATGTAATTCATATACTATATATATAAAAAAAAATTCTATGTCATGTGTATGGTATCAGAATTTGGGAGTTTAACACATCTTATCAAGTTATAAAGCAAAAATATAAAAACTCATGTATTTGGTGTGTTAAAGTAATAAGAGAATCAATTCCTAAATTTTGCATCATGATAATGCATGGAAAAAGAAAAGAAATTAAAGAAGGGAATAGAATAGAAAAGAAAAGATTAGAAATACAATTTATCTTCTATATATATTGTTTGGATATGTTTGATAACAATAGAAAGGAAAATAGAATTCTCTTTTAAAATAAAAAAAATTACTATTATACCCTTCAAACATCAACAAAATTAAATTAAAAAAAGGACAATTTCATCTTTTTAATCTTTAAATTTTTTATTTCCCATTTTTTCTCACCAATTCTCTCTAAAATGGTGAGAAAAGATGTTGAAGGAAAATGTTGTCTTAGAAATTACAATTTCATTTCTTTTCTTCTCAATGTTTTCTTCTAATAGTTGTCCAAACAAAAGAATTAAAGGAAATTAGATTTCCTTTCTTTTCTTTTCCATTCAATTCACTCAATCCAAACAAAGGATATATTCTTGAAGGTTTGAGGTCTGAAGGTATTACTTCACTTTTTAGTGAAATTTGGATTTTAACGCTGAACACTTTTAAAATATATATATATGTTACCATGTTTTTATTGTAATAATGCATAGATGTGTAAACGTTATATTGTATATTTATGAATTAGTATTTCTTTTATGTATATATTTGCTCAAATGTTTAATTTTAATTTCGGGTTTATTTTGCATAAAAAAAAAAAAAAGCAACAACAACAATATGACCAGCTGCCATTATGGTGCATTCTTCTTTTACTAGGTTTGCTTTGTTTTCCATTTCTTTATTGCTTTTCATATCCTTTTTTTTTCTTTCTTTTTGGTAGATTAGTATTACTTTTCATAACCTTTTTGTTTCTTTACTTTGTTTGTTTGCTTGTTTCTTTTTTTTTTTTCTTTATTACGAGAGAGTCATTAGTTCATGACTTAGTTACAGGAAATTTAAGGGCATTTCGACATAGATTGAACACTAAAGAATTAGATCAACTACGTACTACAAGGCTCACCCTCTTAAAACTGAATTATTTCGACTTTGAACCCCATGATTTGCTTAGCGGTGTAACATCTCACTACATTTGTGTAAAAATATTTGATAGTAAAACGGCTATGTTTAAATCCTCGTCCAGTCAAATTTTCTTAGATTAGCATCAGTTATGAAATATAAACTGGGATTACTCTCATATTTAATATAGTATGATTTTACACCTCATGATTTTATAAAAATAATAATTTAAACTTTATACCATACATTTTAATAGTAAAATTTTTAGACTAATAGCTCGACAGTGGAATAGTTATTTTGAGGTATAGAAAGTTGGAAATTCAAATTATGACAAATCTGCTTCTACCTATAAATATTAAGGGTAAAAATATTTTTTTTTCCAAAAAAAAAAAAAAAGCATTTAGACGACACCTACAAATAATAAATATGAATGTGATCTCCTTCCGAGCCCCCCTTTCGTCCTTTTTAACTCCGGAGAATATTGAATAAAGACTAAAAAGCACAATATAATGCAATTGCATCTCACCTAAATCCCATCTCAATACATTGTCAATGTCCCTTTCTATTCAGAAAAACAATTTTTTTTTTAAATGTAACATACTGATGTGGGAGTGTGCTTTTAAAGAATACTGATATATAACAACGAATAATATTTTTCTTCTTCTTACAATATTAATTTTACAAAATAGCCACAAAGAAATTAATTTGAATATTACACTTTGTAATATTTTTAAAAATAATAACCTATTAGATCACTTTTTCTGATAAAAAATTAAATTTAGACAAAATTAAATAGTTAAATGTTAAAAACTTCTTTTATAAATCATGATATCAAAAAATCATAGATTTAATTTCAAAACACTGCACGGTGAAATTCCTTCAGTTGCTAAAAAAATTTTGATTTTGAATACCTTTATAGTATTATTTTATTAACACAAATAATTATCATGCCACAGACTATGCATATATTAATTAATATCTAATTATAATGAATAGTTTTGATATTTGTGTCTATATTGTCATTATATACTATCACATATTAACATGTAATTATTTTCAAGGATGATGTCGCAGCGCGTTGCATGATAAAAAAATTTTAAAAATGTATATTTTTTCCCAGATTTTACAAGGGATAGAAAAAATGGAAAAACTGTTTTTGAAAATTTGTGCAGTGTAACAATACTATTCACGACGCGCAATACAAATCGTTACTGGTTTTCAAATATCATTAGTTTCGCTTTTTAGTATAAAATAGAAGGGAAGTAATTAAATTTTAGAGAATTCTGAATTTTCTTTGATTCTACATTAAGAAATTTTTCTATATTGGAAATTCATTGACACAAAAAAATTGAAATTATTTCACAATACATCAATATCCTGACACCAAATTTCAGAATAAAGTCTACAATTAGTACAAATATGGATGCACTCAGATTGATAATAAAGCCATATGTTTCTATAGTTTTCTTGATCTTGCTCATTCTGTTATTACTCTTTCGACAATCTGCTCATCCAAATTCCACCATTTCCAATATAAATTATGCTTCAGGATCAATCTTTAAGGTAAATATATATATATATATATATATATATATATATATATATATGTATATATATATATATATATATATATATATTATATTTATGGTGTCTTAGTCACTAATTTGTAGATTTTTTTTAATGTATGGATATATGTAATTGCATCCATCTTGTGTGCTTGTAGTCTTAAAAATTGTCATGAAAAAAAAAAAAGAAAAGAAAACACCGTAGTGGTAAAAGTTTTGACATAATTTGTAATTAGGAGATCTCAAATTCTTTTTTTTTTTTTTCTAGATGATATGAGTCGTATACATGAAAACCGAAAAACTTTTTGTTATTGAAATTCTAATGTATGTAAAAATTACTTGAGAAAAAAAATATAGTTCTGATTAACATATAAAATTATCTGAAATTGAATAAAATAAATTTTAATATACAAAAAAAAATATTAGTTCAATTGATAAGAAATTTGGATTTCCAAAGTAAAAATTTAAGTCCAAATTTTATGCAAAGAGAAATAAGTGTTACAAAAATTTTGTTCTTTAATAGGGTCTATCTGCTTAACTTCAAAATTATTAAGACCGCAGCAGCAGCAAACAATAATAATAATAATAATAATTTTAACAAAGGTAAATTTAAAATTATTTTTTCCCATGGATTGAGTTAGATAATAGTGTAACCCTTCTCCTTTTTATCACAAGTTTTTCAACCACTCGGTAAGAATTTTGACTTTGTTGTATGTTAGTGAGATTGTTCCCTACTTTTGGCTTTTTACTGTGCTATATATAAGTCTTGAAGTTGGGATCTTATCTAAAGAAATTCAAACTTTTTAATTATCACTTGAACCTAAAATGAGTTGAGCTGAAAATATTTTTGATATTATGTGTATGTATAATACAAGATACAAGCTTACATATTTATAGAATTACAGTTGCCTAATGACTATTACTTATCTATTATTAGGATATAAAGAGTTTGAATTTAAACATGACAACCTAAGAGATAGAGAAGTAATTTATAGTAACAAATAATAAAAAAAAAATGATTTTATCACTTAACAGAACCAACATATATTAAATTTTTCTTTTTCTCCAAAAAATTGATGAAAACATAAAATATAATTGAATTAAAACAAAAATAAAAATTATCCATGTCTAATAGCACATGTTGGGTGCAAGTCAATGAATTTCTATAAAAAAGTTGCCCTAACTTTTTTCTTCTCTTGTTTGGCTACCTTGCTAGGAGAGCTCAAATAGCGGAAGATTAGAGCAAGTACTAAAAGCAGCAACAATGCCAAGTAGAACAGTAATATTGACAATCCTTGACAAAACATGGGCAGTGCCTGGTTCTTCTGTTATTGATCTCTTCCTTGAAAGCTTTCAAATTGGAGAATGGACCAAACACCTCTTGAATCATTTGATTATTGTTACTTTGGATACCCACACTCTTCATTACTGTGAGTCCATTCATCCACATTGCTTCCACCTCCCTAAGGACAGAGACCACAAAAGAAATTACCTTCTTCTACAAGTGCTTCACTTTGGTTACAATTTTGTTTATACGGCTAGGCTTCTTTTCTCCACTTCAATTACTTAATCAGCAATTTCTTTTTGGGAAAACTAAAGATGGATATCATGTGGTTTTATCGTTTTATTATAAAGGGTTGTAATTTTTTTTTTTTTTACCAAACTTCAGTATTTTATGATTTTAACTTTTTATTATCATGAAATATATAATTTGTAACATATGTGATTTCTCTATTTTTCAATATTTAAAAAGCTAAAAATTTAAACCATTTGATAAAGTGGAAAAGACAAATCTACTCATGATAGTTTTAGACTTTTAGGTGATAATATTAATAGGAAAAAAAAAGTTTGTTTTATATTTTCATTTTATAGTATTACAGTAATGGTGAGGATCGAATCCTCACCTCCGTATTTGATATTTACACATTTCACCATTTGAGGTACTCATTGGGATAACTAAGTTAAAGTTAAAGCCTTATAAGTTGATTAAAATCAAAATCTTATTTTTTCACCATCAAATGAGAGAAATAACAATATATATTAAATTTTATCATTTTTAAATAACAGAGTAATCATTTTTGACAGTACAGTTAAAAACCGTGTGTTATTTTTTATTGCAAATTTATTATCTGAAATCTGATAGTTGGCTAGTTTATTTGAACCAATGTGTAAATTGTTGTTGTTATAGGATGGAGATGTGATGTGGCTAAGAAACCCATTGCCACTATCAGATGAAATGGCTGAGATATCAATTGCTTGCAGTGATGCATTTTCTTCAAGCAATACCCAAAAGACAGGTGGGGAATTCTTTTACCTGAAGGCATTTGCATTAGGATAGGCCATACATAATTATCTAAATGACCCTTATAATTATATTACTTCCCATGTAAACATTAGGAGTCAAAATGAAAATTTTCCAAATTTTTTTGTGCGCTGGCATCAGCGTCCTTTGCATTATCATTACAATTCTTCAAATTTTGGGACTTTGCTGGTGTTATTTATCCACATACACACAACCAGTCTGCATGTAAGATGGTGATGAGTGAAGAGGCAAGACTGTTTGGTATCAGAATTAGTTTATAGATGCAACATATGTTAGTGGTCTTTGTGAGGCCAATAGAAATATAAGTGAGACCTATGTTTTGCAAGCTGACTGTTGTGAGGATTTGGAAAGTAAGGTTCAAGACCTCAAGTTTTTTCTTGAAGATGCAAGGAAGTATAAGACTGGAAGTTTTGAGACATTGTCTTCTTTAGGAAGTGCTCCAATGAGATGCTTAACAACATATGATTAATTTATTGTCAATTTCTTTGTAAGGTATGGACAATGATACAATCATATCTTGTCAATATTTTGTGTGTTTGATTGAGAGGTGACACCAAAAAAAAATACACATTGAAAATTCTTATAAACGGTTGCGATTTATGTTAATATTGAAAAGGAATAATTTTAAATATGATAGAACTTAAATTCTGATGTTTACTTTTAAATTTTCTTACATGAAATCCACTTAATAAACCTCCACGACCGTATTTTTTGTAACAAAAGAAAATGTTTGGTTCAAGAATATTAATGGAACCTAGTACCAGATATAGATAGTGACAGGATACTTCACTGGCTTATTTTGCTAGCCTATGAACAGTATCTCGTCCTTCCTTACATGTGTCCGGGCAAAGGAGATGAATGTTTGCAAGTTGTGGCACATTTCTGCCCTAAAAAGCCAAAGAATCTCACATCTTTTGGTTGCGGTGTTCAAGTGAATGAGAACCTCAAAGGCTTTGACCAACTAGTCTAGACGGTGACACTTGAAACCTTGAGATTTCAAATCGATTCTAAATTTATAAATAGAAATATAATATGTTTTTCTTTCTTTATTATTAATAAATAACCGTCGTGACTTGGACTAATAACATATAACATGGTACTCTTAAAATAATAATAATAATAGGAGCCTCAATCAGCAGATAAAATCCAATCTCTGCCTTCTCCAAGCTGTTAATGCAACCCATCCATGTTGCAAGATACAAAGGCCCCATTATTCTTAGAGAGAATAGTTTTTGACTCAATAGCCATACAATATGAAAGAGTTTGCTCCTCTTACCTCTCCCATCACACTGAAAAAATTTTTCCAGTTGGCCTAAAAAGATCATCCTTTTTTCACTTCAAATGGCCTGAATCATTACACCTGCTTTGGTTGGCTGCTGATGCCACTCAAGCAAAGAATTCGCTACGGTCAAGATTATGCAAAATTAATTACAAAAATAGATCATTACTACAAAGCAAACTTCTCTTAACACTACTACATTACTTGGGGTAATAACAACATTTAATCATTTCTGAGATCCCTATCTGAGAACATTCAGAACCTATATCACAACATCCCTCCAATTGATTCAAGAATGAGACAAGTACTTTAGATACAAAGAGCAATTAAATGAGAATGCAAAGAGTCAGTCAAAGAACATGATTTACTTGAGCAACTATAAAAACAAGCCTCTCACAATGAAAATGCGAAAATTCTAGAGTCAAAAGGGCAAGGTGGAATGTTTAATAAGGAAGGTCTCCTTCAGGCAAGTCCCAGTTATCTTCATCATCCTCATCCTTCTTGGTTGTGGGGGCTTCCTGCTTGTTTTGTGCTGTAAATCTTGAGTAGGGGCGCCTGGTTTAAATCAGGACAGAAGATGGTTCAGTAATAAATACTGAATTTCAAGAATGACATAAATTTTACATTTCTTGACACAAAAACGTCATGCTTATCAAAAGAAAGAAGAAAATAGAGCTCAAAAAAAAAAAGAAAATGTTTCCCCCTAAAGAGAAAACAAAACCTAACCAAAAAATTGCTGATGCTGCCAGTTCGCCACTTCAGTAAATCCTAAATACTTGGATTAGCATTACTACATTAATGAAGTAAAGACTAAATATACTACAAGAAATTGAGATATAATAAACAGCTAAACAATAACGAGCATATGAACCAGAAAATATTAGAAGGCACAGATAGTGAAACCTTGAGAAAAGGGCAAAAAAATCACAAAAAAGGGTTAAAAAATTGAAAGGTACCCTTGCAAAATGTTCACAATGGTATGTTAAAACCTTAAGAAGAGCAACTGTCCCAGTGTATATAATGTATACAGTATACACTACTGTTGTTGGGGTCAAGTAAACAAATAGCATCCTTAAACACAAATCATGTAAGAATCTAACTTGCAAGACAACAAGAAGAGGCTTAGATACGAATGCCCTATAAATCTAACATAACGAAAATCAAACAAATCCGTTGAAATTAGAATATTGCTCTTGAGTCCTCTCCTTGCATTTAGCAGGAACACTTATCAGACAGGCGAATTTGTTATTAAGAGCTCTTTTCATATTAAAGTAAGGTCACCACAGTAGCATTTGGAAATCATAATAACCCGAAAACCAAAACCCTAAAGTTCCGTGTTATACACAGAATAGTGATTAGATTTTTTTTTTCACTTGGATTCTCCCACTTCATAACCAAAAAAGAACAAATTTCTCCCCAGCTTTTTTCTTGACGAACAAAAGTTTTCTTTCCTCAATTACTTGCATACAAACAGAATAACACGATTAGCTGCTTAAATTCAAGGAAGTCTTCATGTTCTGCATATCAATACATCAAGACATTAAAACACCCTCCTAAGTCCTAATTTTTTCATTTCTTTAAAATACCTCACTTGTTCAGCACCCAAATACAAAATATGTATACAATTAATAAATTCAGTTTGTGTGGAACCCATTCACATCTTTTATTACCTTTATTCTTGCCAAAGCTAGATCCCTGAGATCATATTATTAAGGTTTTCTTCACTTGGATTTTCCCACAAAAGTACCAAAATGAAAACTTTTCTGCCCCAAAATTTTGTCTTGGCAGACAATAGTTTTTGCTTTCCATTCCCTCAATTACATTACAACCATGAAAACAAGAAAAACAAAAGACTCCAATTTTAACGCAATTAGCCATTTTTCAATTTCATAGGAAATCCTTATCTCATGGATACCACTCAAAACACCCTCTCCACTTATTTTCACTTCTTTCCAATACCACATTTATCTTAGCATCCATACACAAAACTAAGCAATTCAACATTCACTTGATACACAACTTACTACTTTTCAAAAATAAAGAAATAAATAAAATTATTCATCAAATCAAACACTTTGCTGGCTTAATTTTTTCTTAAATTCTCTCATCGGCCAACAAGACAATACATAACAGGCAAAATTCACATCATAACAAGCACAATTATCATCCAATACTTCAATAAAAAGAGAGAGAAAAAAGCGAAACCAACCTTTTCTTATTACGCTTAGCAGCTTCACGGGTCTTACGCTTCTTCTCATCTTGTTTATTCTCAAAGAATCTTCTCCTCTTGCATTCTTGAATAACACCAGCTCTCATAACCTCTCTCCTGAACCTATTCAAAAGCCTCTCTTCAGGTTCATTATCATCAACTATCACCTGTACATTATATGCAGAATTAAAGAAAAGGGTATTTGCATAAGCAAAAGATGGGTTTATGACAGAGGTCAATTCAGCAGATAAAGAACCAGAATGGCCATCTTGAGCCACCGGTGGAATTAGCTTGTTATCTTTAGACTTTTGGGGTAAAGATTGAGTCTTTTGAGAAAAGAAAGAGAGTTGAGAAGTGGGTTTTGGAGGAGGATTTGTGGGCACGATGAAAGAGAGAAAATTTGTGACAGAAAGTGAAGTAGCCATTGATGGATGATGGATTGAGTTCTTGGCTATGCTTGTGGATATGTGTTCTGTTTATTTTTCTTGGTCTGATTCTGATGCTGTTATCGTGAATTGGGCCGACCCGGTTGGATGCTGGTTTGGGTTTCGTTTAATGGCATATCTTTTGGGGTTCTTTACTAAGTACCCCAAAAACACAACTTAATAATAAAAATACCTCAATTTTTTTTAAATTACATGCGTGTCCCTATACCCAAAAATAATTACCCGCCTGCCCTAAAAACATCGATGTTCTCTTTTGTAAAAGGGAACTGATAGGTGTCTCACGCATAGATGACGTGCGAGACACCTATTTACAGTTCCCCCCCCTCCCCCCCCCCCCCCCCCCCCCCCATTTCACAGGGGGCCAGAATAATTGGAGGGGCAAAATGGTAATTTGACGCATCAAATTACCATTTTGCCCCTAAAAAAATTTGCCCCCCTGAATTATAGGGGGGCAAAATTGTGATTTATCACTACTAGAAAACAGGATTTTACCGACGGATTTCGTCATTAACGACGGATTCTGGTCCGTCAGCAAAATGCTCGTCGCTAATTTTTA
>CATIWO010114913.1:0-23380 GCA_949673435.1 Macaranga tanarius | reverse complement strand
TTTTCTAGGATTATAGTCATTAGTTTAGTTTCCTTATTGGAGATGGAGAGTATCTCTTTTTACTCTTTGTCTATATAATGCATGTACTGTAAATAATTTTGCATGGGTGTTGCTCATGTTTAGTTAACATAATAAAAGATCAATCTTTCTTCTAGTTCTAAATTTTCTTCTGCAATCAAACAGGACCAAGGGACTGGAATGGGAGTGGTGCTCTGATATGCTTCAGGAACTGTTAAAGCTACAAAAGTTTTGAAAGATATGGCTATCCTTTCGCCGGAACTTGCCGAAGCATCTGCTTGCATATTAGGGGTTCAGCTAGCAATTTTTATGCATTTGACAGATGTGGTCTTCCAAAGCGATTTTCTGCCACTGATATTCAAATTGAAGGTTGCCTCAAGTAACATATCCGAGATCGGTCTCATAGTTTCAGATATTCGGGAATTATGTTCTAATTTTCTTGCTTGTAGTTTTTTATATGCCCCCAGAACTGCCAAAATGCCTACTCATGGACTTGCTCAGATTTCTTTCGGCTTAGATAAGATTTAGTTTGATTCTTTTCCGTGTCGTATGGTCCAGATTTGTATGACTGATGTTGGTTCTTATTCTAAAAAAACTTGTGGCGATATGCTTGGAAAACTGTTGCCTTTTCCAATTCAAAATAAGATGGTTTCAGGTGTTAACAAATATTATAAAAAAGAATTAATCATCACTTAAATAATGAAAAATGCGTTAAAAAAATTAATGAAGGGACATCAAACCCCAAATTTCTCTCTCAATAAACTTCAAAATAAAGAAAAACATTACACCAGGTTCAGGCATAGTAATGAATAATCAGTTGTGTTTGCAGCAACACTTAAAGTCCTTGAACACATGATTTGAATAAATTGGCTATCTGATGTAAATCAACCTACATAAATGTAAAACGGAGGCATGTACAGTTCTCTAGGATAATCGAACCGAGCAAATTTGGAAATGAGCAAAGACAACATTACAGCTATCTGCAATGAAACATAGAGCACATTCAATTAGCAAAACTAATGCCTAAACTGAATAAATTATGATAGCATATAGTGGTATATATCAAACATGGACTTTACACACTCTAACATGCTCAAGAAACAAAAGATGCAATGGATTGCTTAATCCAACAATTACCAATAAATTGTCAATGAATAAAAAGAATAAAAGAAAATTGAAAAGATTTGCACAACATAAAAATTAAAAAGACGAAGATCCCTCGAATTTTCATGCTAGATATTGTCATCATCTTCTATTCCTTTTCGATGCATTCTTTCTATTAAACTATTCCACTCATCTTCATAGATCTTCTGCAAAATGCCATCTTCATTTGGTCGCCGAAGCATTTCTTTAGGAAAGCACACTTCTTCATAATAAGGGGTCAAAACACTAAAAGCCATCATCTTTTAAACTTCGGGAGCATGGGGTATATTCATGAAGATTGAATTGCTAAAAAAGGAATACGCGTCTTGCCTCAATATTCTTTAGTACATTGTGCATGGAATCTCTAGAGGTAAGAATTGTGTGAAAACACTGTAAATGTTTCTTGAATAACTCATCTTCGACATCCAGAAACTCAATAGCATTTTCAAATAGCAACCCTTCATCAGTGCCTGGATTAAGAGGGGCCAGACCTTTCTGCCTCAATTGATCAATTCTCCTCTTTCCCTTTGGAAATTCTCAAACACACAGCTCATACAAAGCCTACAATATATTGACTGCCTTGCTAAAATCCTACTGATCCTTCAGAATCTCAACAAGTGATATTAACTTAGAATGGATGCGTCTTAGCATTTTCATGTTGTAAGCCTTAGTAAACTTCTCAAACTGAATGTTGTTGTTTATCTCCTAAAATTTTTTTGTAAGAATGGAATGTTCTTGTGTGCCATATCTAACAATTATGAAAAGCAAATGCGTGATATTATCATAGGCTTCAATTACAGCACATCGCATGTACTCACTTTTGCTTACTTTTATCAAAATCCATCTGTTAGGTGCATTTGCCAGTTCTTGCGCCTGATTGAGAGTGAGCAGTACCTCATTACATAGTGTTAATATATGACTTGAATTTAGCCTATAACATTATTATTTTGAGTTTTTGGACGTTGTTATACCTTATATTCATGTTAGAGGTAGACATGGCTTGAGACACGATCATGTCTCAAGGTGTTCGAGGCTATCATTATATCTAGAGGGGAACACGGGCAGGAACACGGCATGACACAAGCTATGCTGAAACCTGCATTTTTGTCTAGAATAGTGAACGGGTCGAAACACGACTGTGTTGGAGGCCGTACAACGTATAGAATTGATGTTTTGGCATATACTTGGTGGCTAAGTCAAGGAAATTCTTTCCCAATTGGATTTAACTCTTATTTAGGAATTAAATTTTTATTTGGAATTAAATTTTTATCACTTATTTTTAAGAGGTTCCTATATTGAAGAAAATCATTGGTTAAGATGGATTGTATATCCTCTATAAATTGGGCTACATGTATATGTGTTATGTGGAGTGTCAAGAGTGATGTAGAGATACTATGAATACCTTGTGTTCTGCACATGTGCCAAGTAGAGAGCTTGATTGGGTGTAATTGGGGCTAAGGGTTGAGTGTTTGTCTCAATACTATTTTCTTGTATCTTTGGTTGATTAGTAAATTTATTCCTCCTTTGCCCGTGGATGTAGGCTTACGCCGAACCACATTAATTCTTGTAGATTTTTTATTTTCTCTATTTTTGATGTTGTGTTTGTTTATTATCTCAAATAATTTTTGATCCTCTTATGCTTCCGCAAAACCAAATTTCCTAACAAGTGGTATCATAGCTGTTTACAATTATTTGTGATTTCGTTATGGCGACATCAAATTTGGAGATAGAGAAATTAGATTGCAATATGAGCTTTATTTTATGGCAAATTAAGATGCGAGCCCTTTTAACACAATGAGTTGCATAAAGCTTTGTTGGAGAAGGAGAAATTGGCGTCTACAATGACCAAAGAAAAGATGGAGGATTTGGATGCAAGGGCTATGGCTACCATTCAGTTATGTTTGTCAAATGAGGTGTTGCGAGAAGTTATTCATGAGAAGACAGCTATAGCATTATGGGAAAAATTTGAGGAGCTATTTTTGAAAAAAAGTCTCTTGAATAAACTCGCTATAAAACATCATTTACATATGCTTAATATGGTAGAAGTTAACTCCTTGAGAACCCATATTGATAAATTTACATCATGATTGACTTAGAAAATTTGGAGATTAAGTATGAAGAAGAAGATTTGGCTCTTATATTGCTCCGTTCTCTCCCTACCTCATATAAGAATTTTAGAGATACTTTAATTTATACTAAGGAAATGTTGAAGGTGAAGTGTCACGCTTTCAAATATAATCACACACATGGCATAATCAAATATGCATATGTGGCAATTAAGCATCTCACATTAAGTATAATAAACTTTCTCCCATAAAAGAATACTCATATATATACCACTAACTCATAATGTACATACATGTTAAGCATTATATACATGCTCTTCTAATTGATATACACATACTACAAAAATAATCCGATACACAATTATGCCTTATGATATGCAGGATGAAGGTTGGGTACACCATGGCTCACTTCGGCCAACCTATGACTCCAATGCAAGCTTTAAGCCCTTTGTCTACTCAATTCCTAAAAAATTTCAACAGTAAAGGGGTGAGCTTACAACTCAATAAGCAACTACGAAAACAGTTGCACACATATACCCATCACATAAGAGTTGATTAAATGAAGCATATAGACATATATATATATATATATATAAGACACATTCTCATGATAATAATATAGTCTTCAAATCCTCTATTTAGTCTATATATGCTCACCATAGAGTTACATTACCATTGGCACTACATCGAGTGCATACGGGAGTCCCAATGAACAATGAGTAAGTGAGCACTAAAATGTTCAGCTTATTTTGAGAATTTTAAAGATAGATTATACTGAATATCAAAACAAATAATTGTATAGGACTCTTTAAAGTTTCTTTAGCATTAAACCACGTCTCATTTGGAGTTCTATAACTCAAGTTATCGTAAAACTATGAAGACAAAAGTGTGCAGATGGCTCCTCACGGGCGGGTGCTCACGGTCACAATAGTATGCTCACGACCACGATGGTGTGCTCATGGCCACGAGCCAGACCATGAGTAGCCACCTAAAGCATCATTTTACTATGCAAAATGGCCTGGTTTACTCACGGTTGAGCCCTCACGGTCGTAACCTGACTGTGAGCAACCCGAGCAACCCCAAAACTCACATTTTGCCATTCAAATGCATACCAAACCATTCCATACTAGTATATAACTAAATTCAAACTTAAAAACACTTCCTACACCCACTAAACATCATAAATTCAATCATTAACATGTAATTTACAAGATTTAAACATCCATAGACATCATTTCAACAATCCACAACTAGAATCAACTTATTCTCACATTGCATTTCATTCAAAAGCATAAATTATAGTATGTATGTTTCAATGCAAGAGTTAGTATCCATGTAATCATATTCCATAATATATTTGGTACTTATGACCAAATTCACACATTTCAAGAGTTCATACATTCACATTCCATTCTCACTGTTCATTATCTGACCGGATTCAATCCTCAAATAAATACCTCACACTTAGCCTCACTGGCTATATTTCTCATAATTTCAATATTAATCAAATGGCCATTAGTGAGACTATCCACCCGGCTCAGTCTCACTTTCACACATATCATTTATAGGTAGCTATATGCCCGGCTCAGCTTACCCATCACACACAATATCTCAATATCAATCAAATGGCCATTAGTGAGACTATCCGCCCGGCTCAGTCTCACTTCTCACATGGGTAGCTATACGCCCAGCTTAGCTTGCCCATCTCGAAATCACACATCCTCACATTCCTCACATGTTTTACTTTCTTATGAAACATAATATAGCATAACATAATATAACTAAATGCAATTGCATATTAACAAGTCCTCATCAATAATTCACCAATAATTCATCTATGCTCTCATTTCCAACGTAACATAATATAATACCATGCAATTGCATCTCGTCAAATATTTCTCATAATATTTCACCAATATTCCTTCCATGATCACTGATTTATTTTCCATAGTCACAACATCAACATACATAATTATAATGGTAAATATACTAATCATGTACTTAATATATACCCAAAAGTATATCACAATACATTTCCAATCAATTGCATCTCAATATACTAATATAATCACCATTCATCAATATTCAATCAAAAGCTCATTCTCAAAATGCAATATACACAATTATGGTGTTTACTACACTATACATATACATTATTACTTACTAGCTTTCTCACCATATTACCAGTTCACAAAAGGGTATAACTCATTCCACATTATTGCACTAATCATATGTCTATTCAATCAATTCTAATATAGAAATACAGTCTATTAAGCATATGGGCTAAGTATATATACACAACATGTATACATAGTTACTTACCTCTAGTTGATTTCTCTTCAAAAAGAGCCTTTCTTTTAATGTTGAGTGCTTTTCTTTCCTTTTATCACTCCCTATACAAAATCATACATCAATACAACAAGCAAATCTTGCCATTCACTCTAACCTCATCTAAAACAACTAAAATGCTCAACGTTCAACAAGATCTAGACATACACACACAAGTCCAATAACCCTAAAATTACTACCAATGCTAGGGTTATGAGTCTATAACAAATTCCAATAGGAATCATTCAATTTGGAGATGTGAGGAGTTAATTATGGATTTTACAATCAACCCAGCCAAAACAAGGGACTCACATGAGCAAGAAAATGTTCAGCCCTATTGACCCCTTAAAACGATAGAATTTAACAAAACACAAATCGTAAAAAATGTAAAGGACTCTTTGTTCTTTCCAGAACATTAAATATTGCTCAAATCAGAGCTCTACAACTCTAGATATGGTCAAAACACTAAGACTAATAAAAATTGAAAACAAAATCCGGATCACTACAACTAATAAAAACACAATTAAAACTTACCAAATAGGACTTCAATTGATAAACAACTTTCTAAAGTTCCTCCAACTTCTTGTTAGATAGCTAAGGCAAGATTAACCTCTCCCCAAAAATCCATCAAGAACCCTCTCTTCTCTTCCTCCCTAAATCTCTACACTCCTCACACTACATACACACATATATACATAACACACACTCACCCAATCAAAACTTACCACTTGGGCACAACATTAGCCAAGTAATTAACAAGATTACTTAAAAGAAAAACTATAGATATTTATATAAATTTATCACCAATTAAAATAATACTTATAATTTAAGTAAATATACATAAATATCTCCACAACATCTTTACACCCCTTGATGAAATGGAAAAATTACCAAATAACCTATAACTTCTTAATGTAACAATTAAGTCCTATCTTTCCTTGTAATTGGGTCCCTCTTTATAATAAATATACATACCCAACTTAAATTAAGCCCATTACTCTACTATGTATACAATGCAATATTTACATTAGGAATACGTATACTAGAGGGTGGGTGTTATAATTCTCCCTTCCTTAAAGAAAATTTCGTCCCCAAATTTACTACTCACCACTTACAGAAAACAAGCATGGACATTTTTGCTTCGTTAGGATCTTTACCCACCATATTACTTCTCTAGGTGAATGGTGATTTCATTTCACCTTTACTATTAGAATCTCTTAATTCTTCAACTCCTTATCATAGACATACACATTCATAATCCATATATTAATCTCAAATGGTATCAAATTAGTAATTCACTTATAGCATACCCATACCATCATCAACATTTCATATCATAACCCATGAATCTTAACTCAACCATTGCACCTCAGACTTTATCATAAGAACCTAATGAAAAAAGCATAATTCATGAGGAATCTACCAAAAATTTGACAATATCTTCCCTAAAATATAGATATCTCCCTACTAAAATAGGGCTAATCCTGCAATAAAAAAAAATTACACTTCTATAAACAATCTCAATTGGGATCAGTTATCCACCACACTATAATTACATCCTATCTATCTCGGACTAAATTTTCTTTCCTCCAAAATTTTAAAATTTTCCTTTTTAGCCTTCTTAAATCCATGCAACTTCTCACACTCATATGAGGCTCAAAACAACTCAAAGATGGTTCAAAGACATACATAACATTATCAACTCATTCACAATTGTGTGTATAATAAATCTCATTCACAAACATAAGCTTAAGTTTATCTATATCAACACTTTATTTAATATTCATATAGTCACCTTTGTAATACATTTAGTATTCACAATATTTTATCATTACCAACTCCCATAATTATCAATTCCATAATAGAAAATTACAATTATAATCAATAAGTAATTGAATACACTCATCTCAATAATAGGGATAGCATCACTCAATAATTCACATGAATGCAAGAGTTTTGCACTTTCATATCTCAATATCACTATTTGATATCATTTGCCTTGCGGATGGACACTTAGCCAATCAACATCTTAACATTATTACATCCCATGAACCAAACTCAAGTTCATAATATATATATACTTACAATCTAAATTCCAACACTATCATATTTCATCCAACTACTCATCTACTTTATCACCATCACACAAAAATAACAAACAATAGAATCCACATATTTTCATCGTTATCGTTATGAGTTTATAACATTCATATGCATCCCTATCATAATAACATACATTAAATACCAAGTCCACAATATACTCACTTGGTATATGTATATCACACAAGTATTTATAATCACATATAATTCTTTATCTACAATCTGATTTATTAAATAGTCATGTATACGAATTCCATAACTCAGATTTTCCTACCAGAGCTGATACTATGAGTTTATTTAATACCATTAGTGGTTAAAACTTTCTGCAAAGACTGATATTTCGATTCCATACATCAACTTTTCCATATTGCTTTCATTGTTGACCATTTATAGCAAGAATTTGAAAATTCATGACATCTTTGTTACCTTGACTCAATTCTTCTTAAGTGAAAACATGCTTCAGACTTCCATCATTTCCTCTCAATTACTGTCTTTCAATTCTCAAATAAAGTTAATAACAAAGAGTTCTAAATCACAAGCTAAAGAATTCCTCCCATACGATCATAATTTTTTGAATTTACAAACTATTATTCTTTTTCTTGTATCACACATATATTCTGCCCCTTACCTAGAAGTCTTGTCTATAAACATCATAATAATAACTAACGTATTAATCAATTCCAATAACAGAATCAAACTTTTATAATCTCCATACCAAATTCCATATACCCTCGCGGTAATAGAACATCTTGCTATCTATAATTACCAATATCTAATTAAATCTATCCTTTCCTAAAATACTATAACATTCTCCATTAATCAAATAAATCCTCACTTTATAATCATAAATAACTAATCTTCATTAAAATGTAGTTCAATACTTTATAATCAATTTTTAATTATTCCTCATCATCTTTATTCAGTATAAATGGAATTAATGTCATCATTATGTACTATTCAATCCATTAATTTATCCTCTTTCAACTCTCACAATACTATTCTTTATAAAATTTTCAACACCCATTAAATAGGCTTCTTGCTCATTTCAAATCACCTATAATATAATCGTAATTGGAATAAACAAACATGTACAGTTCCTTCTTTACTCACTATCTCTATTTTTTCCTATTTCCAAATATGTATAACCATTTCCTTACATAATAAGTTACGTAATTATGTCGATTCCATACCCACTTTACTCTCAAAATAATACTAAACTTCCTTCTAATTCCACAACTGTTAAGTTTACACATAATTCATACCAATTATTAGTCTTGAGTATAATTCTCTCATCATATCTCAACATCCCAGCAAACATAAAAACACATATAAGTCCAGTCAATTCATTTGTACCATGTTTACATAGTACCAACTCACATAAATAACCACACAAATTAATTAGAATCTATCATTACAAATGCATCAAAACAATATAAATAAAGATACCCGTATCTTTATTTGATATAGTAGGATCTTCTTGCTGTGAGATGGTATATCCTCTGGCCTACCTTTGAAGTTGGCTAATAGGTTTAATTTAGTGAAGTGTTAACTTCCCTTTCCTTACTCTCTCCACTTCTATTGGATCTATCACTACTTCAAAACATTTCCTTTCTTATAGCACATTTTTCAATTAATTGAGATCTTCCAACAACCTCTTTTTATTGGGCATTCATTGATGAAGTAACTCATTTTCCTATAGTAACAAAATTTTCCTTGATTTAAGACCCCAACATTCACCTAAATGTTTTTTGCCATAATTGTTATATTAAAAATAAATGTATCACGTATAGATCCACTAATGCCCTTTTTGTCTGTCGAATTCTTTTTAATCTCTTGCTATTCATTTCTATCATTGCTTGACTAAACTGTCACACATCACGCACTTCATAATCACTTCGCTGATAACTAGAGTTTTTTTTTTAAAAAAAAAATAATTCTCCACTAGTTAGAATTAAATCAATAAATACATCTTTCCCCTTATAACCTTATCAGCATATAATGCAGTTCCCACCAAGCCTATATATATATGAGATCTTATTCTTTTCTTGATTTCTAAATTCAACCCTTTCTCCAATCTTTTCTGTTTTGACTCACCAGTTGTTACCTCTTTAAAACATACTTTAATAATCTCTCAAATTGTGCCTCATAAATGACCATAAATAAATAATTTTGCCTTAACTCAAAGAATTCAATCTTCTTTTTGTTTATAAATACCTTTGAATATATATCTCTCAATAAATATTTTTTTAAAAAAACATTATCCCAACCATAGTCATCAATACATTCTCACCTTCTGATATTGTCTTCAACCTGCCTAAAACATCTTACTTAAAAAAATGACACCGCATAACTAATTCTTTTTGCATTAATACAATCAATTTGATCTAAAATTCTTTCTATATTTTATAACCATTCCTCTGCTATAGCATAATTACTAACACCCATGGAAACCTTTACACCTAGCTTTTATATCTTCATAGTTCTCATCTATAGGGCTATCCACTTTCTTTGATTCATTGCTCTCATCATTCTATCAAATTTCAAAATACAAAAAGTATACAACTTATAAAGAGTTATGAATGAAAATTATTTAAGCTCATATAAAGCATGTATAAGTATTTGTCTATAATTAACTCTAACAACTCATTTGGCCGATGGTTTGAGATTGGTGTCCTTCCATCCTGTCATATATAATGCATATCCACTATATGTCATTTATGATTTATGCATGATATGCCATGAATGCAACATGTTCTCATGTCCTAAGGGAATCTAATTCCCGCTCTGATACCACTAAATGTCATGCCTCCAAACATAATCATACAGGTGGCGCAATCAAACATGCACAAATGGCAATCAAGCATCTCACATTAAGTATAATAAAATTTCCCCCATAAAAGAATACTTATATATATACCAACAACTCATAATGTACATACATATCAAGCATTATATACATGATCTTTTAATTGATACACACATACTATAAAAAGAATCTGATACATAATTATGCCTTATGATATGCAGGATAAAGGTTGGGTACACCATAGCTCACTTCGGCCCACCTATGACTCCAATACAAGCTTTAAGCCCTTTGTCTACTCAATTTCTAAAAAATTTCAACAGCAAAGGGGTGAGCTTGCAACTCAATAAGCAACTATGAAAATAGTTGCACACATATACCCATCACATAAGAGTTGATTAAATGAAGCAAATAGACATATATATAAGACACATTCTCATAATAATAACATAGTCTTTCAATCCTCTACTTAGTCTATATACACTCACCATAAAGTTACATTACCATTGGCACTATATCGAGTGCGTACGGGTGTCCCAATGAAGAATGAGTAAGTGAGCACTAAACTATTAAGCTCATTTTGAGAAATTTAAAGATAGATTCTACTCAATCTCAAAATATAGAATTGTATAGGACTCTTTAAAGTTTCTGTAGCATTAAACCATGACTCATTTGAAGTTCTATAACTCAAGTTATCACAAAAATACGAAGACAAAAGTGTGTTAATGGCTCCTCATGGGCGGGTGCTCACGGTCGCGATGGTGTGCTCACGACCACGATGGTGTACTCATGGTCGTAAGCCAAACCATGAGCAACCACCTGAAGCACCATTTTACTATACAAAATGGCCTAGTTTGCTCACAGTTGAGCCCTCAAGGTCGCGACCAGACCGTGAGCAACCAGAGCAACCCCAAAACTCATATTTTGCCATTCAAATGCACACCAAACCATTCCATACTAGTATATAACTAAATTCAAACATAAAAACACTTTCTACACCCACTAAACATCATCAATTCAATCATCAACATATAATTCACAATCATTCACAAGATTTAAACATCCATATACATTATTTCAGCAATCCATAACTAGAATCAACCCATTCTCACATTGCATTTCATTCAAGAGCATAAATTATATTATGCATATTTTAATGCAAGAGTTAGTATCCATGTAATCATATTCTATAATATATTTGGTACTCATAACCAAATTCACACATTTCAAGAGTTCATACATTCACATTTCATTCTCACTGTTCATTATCCGACCGGATTCAATCCTCATATAAATACCTCACACTTAGCCTCACTCGCTACATTTCTCATAATTTTAATATTAAGCAAATGGCCATTAGTAAGACTATCCATCCGGCTCAGTTTCACTTTCACACATATCATTTATGAGTAGCTATACGCCCGGCTCAGCTTGCCCATCACACATAATATCTTAATATCAATCAAATGGCCATAAGCGAGACTATCCGTCCGGCTCAATCTCACTTCTCACATGGGTAGCTATACGCTCGGCTCAGGTTTCCCATCTCACAATCACACATCCTCATATTCCTCACATGTTTCACCTTCTTGTGAAATATAATATAGCATAACACAATATAATTAAATGCAATTGCATATTAACAAGTCCTCATCAATAATTCACCAATAATTTATCCATGCTCTCATTTCCAACATAACATAATATAATACCATGCAATTGCATCTCGTCAAATATTTATCACAATATTTCACCAATATTCCTTCCATGATCACTGATTCATTTTCCATAGTCACAACATCAACATACATAATTATAATGGTAAATATACCAATTATATACTTAATATATACCCAAAAGTATACCACAATACATTTCCAATCAATTGCATCTCAATATGCCAATATAATCACCATTCATCAATATTCAATCAAAATGTCATTCTCAAAATGCAATATACACAATTATGGTGTTTACTACATCATATATATACATTATCATTTACTAGCTTTCTCACCATATTACCAGTTCACAAAAAGGTATAACTCATTCCATATTATTGCACTAATCGTATGTCTATTCAATCAATTCCAATATAGGAATATAATATATTAAGCATATAGGCTAAGTATATATACATAACATGTATCTATAGTTACTTACCTCTAGTTGCTTCCTCTTTAAAAAGAGCCTTTCCTTTAATGTTGAGTGCTTTCCTTTCCTTTTGTCACTCCCTACACAAAATCATACATCAATACAACAAGCAAATCTTGCCATTCACTCTAACCTCAAACTAAAATGCTCAATGTTCAACAAGACTTAAACATACACACACAAGTCCAATAACCCTAAAATTACTACCAATGCTAGGGTTATGAGTCTATAACAAATTCCAATTGGAATTATTCAATTTGGACATGTGAGGAATTAATTATGGATTTTCCAATCAATCCGGCCAAAATAGGGGACGCACTGGAGCAAGAAAATGTCCAGCCCTATTAACCCCTTAAAACGATAGAATTTAATAAAACTCAAATCATAAGAAATGTAAAGGACTCTCTGAGCTTTCCAGAATATTAACCTTTGCTTAAATCAGAGACATACAACTCTAGATATGGTCAAAAAACTAAGACTAATAAAAATTGAAAACAGAATCTAGAATATGCAACCAAGAAAAACTTCACTACAACCAATAAAAACACAATTAAAACTTACCAAATGGGACTTCAATTGATAAATAACTTCCTGAAGTTTCTTCAACATCTTATTAGATAGCTAAGGCAATATTAACCTCTCCCCAAAAATCCATCAAGAACCCTCTCTTCTCTTCCTCCCTAAATCTCTACACTCCACACACTACATACACACATATATACATAACACACACTTACCCAATCAAAACTTACCACTTGGACACAACATTAGCCAAGTAATTAATCAAGATTATTTAAAAGAAAAACTATAGATATTTGTATAAATTTATCACAAATTAAAATAATACTTATAATCTAAATAAATATACATAAATATCTCCACAACATCTCTACACCCCCTTAATGAAATGGAAAAATTACCAAATAACCTATAACTTCTTAATGTAACAATTAAGTCCTATCTTTCTTTGCAATTAGGTCCCTCTTTATAATAAATATACATACTCAACTTAAATTAAGCCCACTATTCTACTATGTATACAATGCAATATTTACGTGAGGAATAGAGGGTGGGTGTTACATGGAGGATATTAAATTAGCTTTATTTTTGAAGGAGCTTATAGATAAGGAGCTTGTTCAAGGCACTAGAGCAACTGCAGATGCTCTGTTGGTGAGAAATTTGGGTAGCAGTTCGGGGTACCAAAAGAAGACCTATCATTATTGCAAGAAAAAAATTGGGTATTTGAAGGCTGATTGTTGGAAATTAAAGAAAAAAGATCAGTATGGTGAATCTACAGAAGCCAACTTTGTTGATGAGTTTGAAGGTAATGTCCTCGTTGTGACTAAGAATTTAACCAATTTTGGGCAAAGGTAGATATTTGATTCTGGTTGTGATTTTCATATTTGTCTCAATAGAGATTGATTTGCCACCTGTGAACCAGTTATTGGTGGTTTTGTGTTAATAGGTAATAACCATCCTTGCAAAATTGTTAGTGTTGGTTCAGTTAGGATTAAAACCTATGATGGTGTAGTGAGGACTTTGGTTGGTGTTAGACATATTCCGGACATGTCTAAGAATCTCATCTCATTGTCCACATTAGAAATTGGTGGTTATAGGTTTGCTGGCGGAGATGGGATTTTGGATATTGTTATGGATGTCGTTGTGGTGATGCAAGCTAGACGCATTGGTAGATTATACGTGTTGCAAGGATCTACCGTGACAGGGACTACTACATTATCATTTCATTCTTTTATATTTTTGGACAGTGTCAATTTTGGTGATTTATTGACTAAGGCATTTTGGAAGAGCAAGTTCAAGTGGTTCTTGGAATTGTTTGGGTGTTCTCATATTTGTGACATTTATGGAGAAGATAGAGCAAATTTGATACAAGAAAATTCAAGTCAATGTGGAGATTTGTTAATATATAACTTAAATTTAGCTTGTGGCATCATTATATTGAGTTTTTGGATGTTGTTGCACCTTATATTCATATTGGAGACATATAAGGCCTGAGACACGGTCGTATCTCAAGGTGTGTTCGAGGCTGTCATTATGTCCAGAAAGGAATATGGCCAGGAATACGGCATGACACAAGTCGTGCTGAAACCTGTATTTTTGTACATAATGGTGCACGGGTCGAAACACAGTCGTGTTGGAGGCCGTGCAACATATAAGATTTATGTTTTAGTATATACTTAGTGGCTAAGTCAAGGAAATCCTTTCCCAATTAGATTTGACTCTTATTTTAGAATTAAACTCTTATTTGGAATTAAATTCTTATCACTTATTTTGAAGAGGTTCCTATATTGAAGAAAATTCTTAGTTAAGATGGATTTTATATCCTCTATAAATAGGGCTACATGTATATGTATTATGTGGAGTGTCAAGAGTGATGTAGAGACACCGTGAATGCCTTGTGTTTTGCACGCGTGCCAAGTAGAGAACTTAATTGGGTATAATTGGGGCTAAGGGTTGAGTGTTTATCTCCATACTATTTTTTTGTATCTTTAGTTGATTAGTGAATTTTTTCCTCCTTCGCCCATGGAGGTAGGCTTACACCGAACCACGTTAATTCTTGTGTGTTTTGTATTTTCTCTATTTTTGGTGTTGTGATTGTTTATTATCTCAAATAATTTCTGATCCTCTCACACTTCCTCAAACCCAAATTTCCTAACACATAGTAACACACATGGCCAGCGAATAACCCTAATGTTCTAATAATTAGGTGGCAGTTCTAAGAGCTCATGCTCTTGATCACTGATAATATCTTATTCCTGGAAAGTTATGATGATCTCATTCCATATTAAAGCAAATTTGGTTGCCTCAACTTGGCTTGATTTAATCTTTTTGTAAGGTTGACCAAGTCCATATCTTAGTTTCAATCTGTGGATTGTGTCACGTAGCTTCTTTACCAATGTCATCTTAAGACCTGACAACTATTTTTCTAGCATGAGATTAAACTGCAAAGCACTGGCAAAGAACTAAAACCTAAGCCGAAGTTGATCAGTGTTCCTAATTTCATCGAGGTGTGAAATAAACCCAATTGTTGCACCAACAAAAGCAGAGAAAATACAATAAAAGATCTGCAAATCTATAAAATATATTAAAATAATAGGTGGCCAGATCAAAATAACTACAATTCTATTGTTGCTGCTAAAAAATTCATGTCGGCTGTAATTGACATTCTCAAAATTCAAAAGAGCTTTTGTTAGAGTAACCAGCGGCTTGATTTGGAGGAAATAACTGAATATAAATTTTGAAGCTAGAACCACAATCCAAAATAATGTATGCTTGACATTGTTGATGAGCCCTTCCCTCAGGCCACGTCCCATAAAAAGCCTCTGATGAAACCTCCATGTCAACACATACAAAATACTCCAGTCAAATTCTTCAAGTGCATTTCTAATCCAAGGAAGAGCAAAAAGCACCAAAGCCAATAACTCCGGGATAACATACACAAACACAACCTCAAGAAATGTCACAATTATATCATTTGCCTCTGCAGAACAAAAGCCAGCATAATTCTTTGCACTCCAAATCCTACCATAAAACACACCAAAAACAACAGCCCATGTCAAAGCAACCAGACTTTTTAGCACCATCCCCAACCCTACCAACTTGTCATGAGTAAAACTTCAATTCAATTGAACTCTTGCAAAATAATGCCAATTTTATTCATGATTTCATCTATATCCAAATGACTTATTTTTTTAGAGTGAAATAATTGAACTAAACAACTGAATATTAGCAGCTCTACACTTTCCAAACACAATAAATGATTAAATGTAATTAAAAAAATAGCCTTGATTGGAATAAATTGCGACCAATAATTCAATGTAATTGGATTTCTCAAATTTATTTCATTTTTTTCATGATCTCCTTTCCTTCAAAACAACTATTAAATAAGAAAAAATGAATATTTATCTTCTAGGTTCAGTATAAGCATTATTCGCACTTAATCACAAGCCTAAATGTCATTATTAATCTCAGGTCTTGTGAAAGCATTAGCTTTAGTAGATTTATCTTCTAAGTTCAGTATAAACCTTTCGGTCAAACCCTGAAGTAAACGAGCATCAATGCGAAACATCATAATACATAACTTATCTTGTTAAGATAAAGTGTATCATATAAAATGTTAAGAACCACGCATTCAATGTACATTCACATCTAAAGACTACGATCACCCAACCACAACTTGTAGTAAAAATGCTTGTTTAGATTGCAATGAATCGTCATAATCTAAACAAGCATTGAGAACAATTCATGAAGCTGCTAACAATGGCCAACTACAAAGAAACTCATTCCATACAGAAAAAACAGAGGCAAAAGCGTGCATTGCTTAATTTACATAAAGCTTTCAAACATACTATTACAAATAATAAGCATCCATACAAAACTCACCTTCACAATAAAACATCACTTGCATTTCAAAGAGAAAAAAAAATGAAAACAAAAGGAAAAATTAGCTTTTGTCATCAAACTTTCAAATAATATAAAAAAAAGGCAGAGAAGAGAAAAACATACTTAATGAAATTGTCATATTCAATGGCCTTATTTTTGCCTCCAATTTTATCAAACGTAGAGACAAGCAAGTCCAAAACAACGGGTGACACAGCAAATCCTAAACTATACAGTCCCTCTCTCAGCTCATTTGAATCAATCTTCCCACTCATGTCCCTATCAAATCTCTTGAAAATTGACTGAATAAATAAGACCAGTACATGAGCACAAAAACACCAAATACATCACCATTTGCACGCAAATGCCCTGCCATGTCAATCCACCTGCCTCTGGTGTAACTTTAACTCATACAAGATGTGGAAAGTATTGCTCTCAATGAAACTAGAGGGAGGCCACTCTTGTAAGGTATGCAGATTGTCAGTGAGCTGAGTAATTTTGATGGATGCCCTGTTTGCTACATAAAAACCTAAACCCAAAATTAAAACTTGACGTAAAATCTTTAGACATAACAACCATCTGTCACTTATTAAACAAAACTTATCATGATAGAGGAAGTATGTAATGGTCAAGCTATGGTTTCAGTGGCGATGGTGGTGGGCAAGAGGAGGGTGAGGGGCGATGGTGCAGAATTGATGGGAGCAGTGAAAAAACCGACAATAGTTTTTTTAAAAAAAATGTTAAAACATACCCGTTAACGTTACCTGGGATAGACGGTGACTAACCTGTTATTGGAAGTGAAATGACCGTTTGTATCTATACACACATTTGCACTGTAGCAAAAGCCCATTTAATAATAATAAAATATTATTATAGTAATGTATTCACTTGAGTCAACTAACCTAAGTAATATATTACTAATTATATATTATTAACCAAGAACAAAATTAAATTTTTTTCAAATACAGCGTGAACAATCAAATAAAATAAAATAATGGTAAAAAAATTAAACATAATAAATAAACAAATAAATAAAAAGATTTGAGACAACTAATAAGAAGGTGAATCCACCTTGTTAAATGACTATTTCTCAAAAAATTTTACTGTATTGTTGGAGTTTGACTGTTGGATGACCTCAAAAAAATACAACAAAAATTGTGTTTGATTTATTGTTATAAATTAATTCTAAAAGAATATGTGTTTATCGAATTTTATTAATCGGCTCTAAATATATCTTTAATGAAAATTAAATAATTGAAGAGAAAAAAAAATAAAAATGAAGGGCATTAAAAAAGTAAAATTCAGAATTTTTTATGTGTATATGTGCCGTGCAGGTCTCTTCAAACGAAAAAATTGTTTAAGAAAAAATTGACGCGCCGCCCAGTTATTTCAAACGTCAAACAAACCAATTAAGAAAAAAAAAACTGTACCTTATTTTTCTTCAAAAGTCAAACAAACCAATTAAGAAAAAAAAATGTACCTTATTTATCTTCAAAAGTCAAACAAACCAATTAAGAAAAAAAAAATGTACCTTAAAAAATTAAATTTAAAATCTACATATACCTCTCACTTCTGTTCAACAGTCAAACACGCAATTCTTTGACAAAAAAAAACAATTAAACAAGCACTGAACAAAAAGTCAAGTTTTTCACATTGCACTCTTTTATTAAATTTTTGACTTATCATATTTCTTTATTTTTAATTTTTGGTATATTATATTTTTTCACTTTTAATTTCTGACACATTGAAATTTTATTAAAAATTGATATTTAAAAATATTTAAATTATGTTAGTATAGATGTGCCCTATGACCATTCATGTATATAAACATTGTATATTTATCCTATGATAATAAAATATTCATTTAAATTAAGTGTTAAGTTTATTTGAATATTTACTCTTAGTATTATGTTGAATGAGTTTATTATCAAAAGTTGATAATATGAGTGACAAACTCATTTGGTACATATGCAATAAATGTTCATATTCATTGGATTAATATAAGGGTAGTATTGATCCCTAGACTATCACCTCTATCTATTTTCCTTTATCGGTATGTGATATCGATAGTGGGAGGTAGTAAGTCTCATGCTACTTGATATAAGATATCAGAATAGACATGTGGATACTCACATGATGGGTGGATCAAACTGTGACGTAAGATTTGTGATTGTATAGAAATTCACTTTTATCAACAATCACATTCTTGGACATAATGGTGCATATGGTCCTTTAACCTGAGGTGACACAGTCATGCATATATGGTGGGTTAGAGTTTGTTACCGCTTATATGCTTGTGCTAGCCACACATGGGTGTGGTGGCTCTAGTTTGTTATATATAGGGATGAGTGATCGACCAAGTTGGAATTCATTACCTGGAGTGAACCAGGATAAGATCCTATGCTATCTAAGTTATTCTTAATGAATAAGTACCTGGCTAGGTCAAACTCCACTTACCCAAAAAGAGTTTTAGTGCTAGAAAAGAGTTTCTAGCAGTAGTCATGTTTTATCGAGAATTGAACTGAAGATGAGGTCATATTATTAAGACAATTAGAGTTTGACTATACCGTGACTCTAGCCGATATTGGGATCTTTTAATGAAGGAACAATAGTGCATGGTAATTATGTTCTATGGTTCTTATGGAACTACATATAGCGTTCATTTCTAATTGGGTAGTCATGATATCTATGCTAAGGGTCACTCACGACTTACGGAAACTAAATGTGATTAATTGGGATTTTCACATTTAATATGGAAAGGTGTTTCCATAATATTAAGAGTTAATATTATTTCTCATTTCCATTCAGACTTGAACCTAGTAAGTCACACACATAAGAGTTTCACATTTGAAGATTAATATTAATTTAATTGTTAATTAAAAAGTTGAATTGATTAATTAAATTAATGAAATTAAATTTGTGCGTATGCAGGGATCTAGCATATCCCAAAATCTAAATTCAAAGATTAGGACTTTATTGCAATTAAATAAATATTAATTTGGACTTGATTTAATATGTGGTAGTAAGTTTAAGGACTAAATTAATATTTGCCTCCAAGTTTATTTATATATAGGCCATAAGATGGACCATTTATATCAATGGAAATGGACTTAAAATGGGCTTTATTTAGAGAGTTTAAATCAGACCATTAGTTGTCTTATTTGGAATAGAGTGGGCCTTATGTAAGTGTTAGAGAAGCCCATATGCCCATAACCTTAGACCAAATCATTAAGGGTTAATGAGGTCAAAGGCCAAGGTTATCCATGTAACAAAACAACACCCACTAACTCAAAAAGCAAAGCCATGCATATAGATTGAGTGTGAGACACTCAATCTATCAAGCGCATATAGCTTGAGTGTGAGACACTCAAGCTATGATAATGCATGTGGCTTGAGTGTGAAACACTCAAGATATTATCAAATTGGTTTTTGTTTAAGTTAGTGGAGAGTGTAGAGACAACACACTTCTAATGCACATTTGAGAGAGATTTGAATATTCTTACGAAAGAGAGAAAAGGTTGATATCATCTTCTACCTTCTTCTTTTTTAAGTGTAGAGAATTAAAAATAACATAAGTGTTCTGTACTCTCAAGTGAAAGCCATTGTTTTACAAGTGTTGTACAAGTGCACATCCATCACTTACATCCATTGGAGGTTGCATCCTAGTTCCTACACATTCAAGCTTGAAGGAGTTCTAATAAGCTCTTGGGTCAAATAAGAGAGGCTTGTGGGTAGTGCTCCATTAACCTTGAAGATCTTCCTTGTGCAACTGGTGTGTTTTAAGCTAAAGGCTTCACATTTGGTGAGCTTGGAGCTTGTAGATCAACATTAACCAAAGCTTGTCAAGTGTGCTACCAACTTAGGAGTTTTGTAAGTGTTGCCAAACTCTTAGTTAATAGGTTTTGTGATTTGGTGGCTTGACTTGGTTGTTTGTTGTTGAAATATTGTTCCTAATACATATTTTAGCTATGTATTTTCTATGTGATATGATCTTTGGGCTAGATGTGGTTCATGTGTGATGCAAGAGTTGTATGCAATCATCCTTCACCCACCAATTTAAATGTTACTAGAGGCACTATCACTGAAGAGCCAAAGTTTCCATTGAAAAATTCTTTCCAACTCAATTTGTTTATTTTTAACCATGCAATGAAGGATAAATAAGTCATTGAAGGTAATGTTTTTATGGCTTTGACCCCTAGTATATATGGAGTATGCAAGAAATTTTGGGATGTACCATAGACCTTTGGATTGGAGGGTCTTCATTTGATTACATCGGTAAGAAAATGACTACAATATGGTTTGTAAAAGTGAATCTAAAAGTTATGGGGTGACCAATTTGAATTTGATTGAATAAACCCCCTGTTTGAAGCCAAAAATAGAATCAAATTCTTGGGCAGTTAGGAAACTATCTCTACCCCCCAATTTGAATCTCATGCTATACAAAAAGTTTTGTGCATCTATATGGGTAATTCTAAGGCAAAAGTTAGAGAGGAACTTAACAACTAATGAAGGATGAGTAGGTTGAATGTCAAAGGCTATATTAAAGAGGCCTACCTTTTTAAGCAATTCTTGCACTTCATTGAAGAAACCAAGTTCTTCAAGAGTTACCTTTGTCATGTATCTTGATAAAATGAGGTTTCTTTTAGAGAATTCCACCATTCTTATATGAATTTTAGCATGAGTGTAAAAGATATAAGGATTTTTCTTTGTGTGCCTTCTTGTAGTAAAGGATGAGGATGCTACTTACTTAGAGCTTTTCTTTGGTCCCGTAATGAATGTGGAGTAAAAGAAAATGATTGAGGAGTAGTATAGAAATATAGATAATTTAAAGAAGTAAAGTGGAAGATGCTTGAAACTTGAATAAAACTTTGAGTGCAAAAAGTGATGTAATTGAGGAATTAAGGAAGTTGATGTAGAAAACCATGAAGTAGAGGGGGTATTTATAATGAAAATGCACCAAAATTCACCATTGGATTAAGTTTGAATCAATGGTGAGGGTTAGTGGGACACTGGGCTTGAAAAGAAGTGTAGAATATGTGAAAAGTGGTGAAAAATGGATTTCTTTCAAATCAGGGTGCCCCTCACAATCTGCTCATGATTGTGAGTGTCGATCAGCGTTGATTATGAGTAGGGCTACCACTAATTTTAATAAGTGTCACAAATGGACTGATGATTGCCAACAATTATGAGTGTATTTCAGGTAGGTCCTTCAGCTTTCAAAAAAGTTGCAATGGGGTCCAAAAACTTGATGCAATTTAGTCCTTTTGGACTAAATTGACTAAATTAAAACCTTTAAATTCAAATTCTTTTTAGCTAACATTTATGCCATTTTAGAAAACATTTTTGATTATGAAAATGACATAGGATCTTGATGAAAAAATTAATATTTGCCATGAAAATAATCAATCATGTGAATTAACTTCAATAATTAATCATTAATTGGCATAAAGGGTCAAATTAAATTCACCTTTGGATGCTCAATTTTAATTTATTTTTCAAACAAGGTCCATGCATAGAATCACATAAACAAATAAGCATCAAAGCAAATCATCTCAAACTAGAACCATTTAACATACCAAACTCTTATTTAATGAAGTTTAAATGCTCTTCACTAAGAGGTTTAGTGAAAATATTAGCTAGTTGGTTACTAGTATTAATAGATTCAAAGACAATATCACCACATTGAGCATGATCATATAAGAAATGATGTCTAATGTCAATGTGTTAGGTTATAGAATGCCGAATGCGATTCTTGCTAAGGTTAATAGCACTTGTACTGTCACATTTGATTGGAATATAGTCAATACTAATGACATAGTCCAAGAGTTGTTTTTACCACGCAACTTATGAGCAATAACAACTAGCCGCCGTATATTTCACTTTGGCAGTGGACAAGGCAACTGAAACTTGCTTCTTACTAAACCAAGAGACTAAGCATTATCCTAAAAATTGACAAGTTCTGAAAGTTCTCTTTCTATCTAATAAACTACTGGCAAAATCTACATCTAAATAGCTAATTAAGTCAAAGGTTGAACTCCTAAGGGCCATTCTTGTATGCAGACATTGTATATTTATCCCTATGGTAATAAAATATTCATTTAAATTAAGTGTTAAGTTTATTTGAAAATTTACCCTTAGTATTATATTGAATGAGTTTATTATCAAGAGTTAATAATATGAGTGACAAACTCATTTGGTACATATGCTATAAATGTTCGTAGTCATTGGATTAATATAAGGGTAGTATTAATCCCTAGACTATCACCTCTATCTATTTTCCTTGATTGTATGTGATATCGATAGTGGGAGGTAGTAAGTCTCATGCTACTTGATATAAGATATCAGAATAGACATGTGGATACTCACATGA
>CATIWO010114876.1:0-17689 GCA_949673435.1 Macaranga tanarius | reverse complement strand
TCTTTTCAAAAGTGTGGCTGACTAGGCTTTTACCTTCCTTAATTACAATTACTATTATTTTGCTTATTGTAAAATAAGTTATCTTTAGAGGCTACATCTTTAATGAGTTTTATTTTATTTTCGTTTCTTTGTTTTAAATTTATTTTCTTTTTTTTTTCCCAAAAAAATACCAAAAAAAAAAAAAAAGCAGCCCACGATTCATTTTTACCTAATTTTTTCCAGAGAATTAGCCCACTATAGATGGAAACAACAAAAGGAACAAAAAAGAGACTGTTGGACCATGCCATGCGCTAAGATTTTATAAAGATGAAAGAGTTTTAGTTCCTTAAATAGCGTTATATCATCAGCAACTCAATCACCAAAAATTTTCTTCAAATAGTTGAGGATTTTTGGGATGGCTACCATTTTTGTGCTATTTTTCTTCATAAAAAACCCACTTGCCCTGGCCACTAGGTAGCCACCACCATGAAGCCAATGCTCCTTCTCCAGCTAACCATGTGTATTTATTTTTCTATTTTTTGTTATTTTCTTTTTTTTTTTTTACACTTTATAGTTCTAGGGTAGCTACGTACTAGCTCTATAGTCAAGCAATGCTTCTGTGAAAGACTATTGATGTTCACTGTATTCCACTACTTGAGCAATGTCAATTTCATCTAAAACAATTTTTTTATTTTTATAACAAAAGATGAAATTCTATAGAGGGAAATTATAGATTATATTTTCAGTAAACTGAATAACACTTTTTTTTATAATAAGAAAAACTATATCTGAAGATAAAATCAAAAAATATTAGTATAGAATTTTTTTTAGAGAGCACAAGAAGAAAACTTTTTTTCTGGCAAATGTCACTGGAGGAATCAAATCAGAATAAATTTGACTGTATTCTTCAAGTTAAATTTCTACCATAACTTCAGCTTGATCTATCAATTAGCTGCTCCAATTTAAAAGTATTAATTAAACTACCATTTTATGAATGATACTCGACACCAAAAACAACACAAAATAAAATATTAAAAATATTCCACAAAAATTTGAGATTTATACTCAAGTTTAAATTATATATGTATTATAATTACAAAAAATTTGGATGATTTTTGATCAAGAACACCTATAAAAACCAGAAGAAGAAGAAGCAGACGTGACTGGCTTGTAGGGGGAAAGACGGAAAAGAGAGAAAAGTACTGCATCTAGTAATCATTATAAATTCTGTTTAGCATGCTAAGTAACAAATTAAATTGGGGTTTGTTTGAAACTAATCATTATAAATGGTAAATTTTATTCCATTACTAAATTTATCATGACTACGTTTAATTCAAAATTAGTCACAAATGGCTATATAGATTTATGAATACTATAATACTGCTATAATATTTTTGATAATACGAGTCGGCATTAAAATAAAAATAATTTGAATAAGTTGCTTAGACGTATCAAAAATTTTATAAATTAAATATATTACTCAATTACAACATCAAATAGTCCATTGCTATTTTTCTAAATGTCATTGTAGATCTATCATTGATTTGTTATAATCACAACTTGCCTAGAGTTTGCTTATTCACTTCACTTTTGTTACTGCTTTATGCTAGATGCATATGTAGTGGTAAGCATTTCATTAAACTTATTAAATCACCACTTCACTGACTTGTGATTAATTAATATCTCAACTTCATGAAAAATAAATTGTACTAATTAATTATCTAAGTTAAATTCAGTACTAATTAAATGTTCTAAAAGAAAAGGATCTGAATCACTGTTGAGGAATATATTCATTGAAAGTAATTAAATAAATAATTAAGCCTAGGTGAAGTCCAACAACACTTAGTGTGGTACCTAATTAACATATATATATATAAAGAAATAGGTCACCACTATCCAATGCTACCAATTTCGGATAGAGCAATCCATCACTAAAATTGGATCATAGTGACAACAAGATGACAATGAAATAAGGCAAAAAGCAAAAACAAAATGAATTAAAAGATGAATCCTAACTATTTAAGCAGACATTATTTTTAAAAAAAAATTAATTGCTCAGAATCTCCCATGTTAGCTTTTTACCCTTTTAAATATTAGCTAATAATCAACTATATATTATATGTTACAACTAAAATAAAATACACATTCTGATCTTCACTGCTTAATCCTCAATACTTAAAGCATCTGGGTTTTCTTTAATTAAAATTATAGTCCTTGTGTGTGTATATATATATATTTAATTTTTTTTAAAAAAAATTGGACCAATATTTTTCACAAGTTTTATAAATATATATATATATATATATATATATATATATATATATATATATATGTGTGTGTGTGTGTCAGTGTGTATATGTATATTTGTTTGATAATGAATAGACTGATGATCACATCAGCAAGGTCAGCAATTCACTAGTGAGTAGGATCTGACGCGATCATATGATTCTTTCATTTCATTTTCCTATATGCATATATCCCCTTCATCAAAGAAACTGTGGAAATGAATTCAAGAAGGTTATATTGTTCACAGAGACCTTTTGATTAGTGTAGTTATGGATGATCCATGCTAATTGGTTCTTTTTTTCTCTCTTTTTTCCCTCATTATATTCATGTTTTGCATGTGTCTATTAATAAATTTTGTACGTAAATCTTATAAAATAAAAGAATAATTTATGATATTTTAATTATTAACTTAGTAAATAAAAAATTGAAAGTAATATTACATAATATAAATCTATACACTATAATATAAATACATGTATATAATTACTTTTTTAAGATTAGTGCTAGATGAAATTTATTTTTAGTTTTAAATCATTTCAATTAAAAGTAGTAACAAGCATTGGTAATGTTGAAGTAAGCCTCGTGTATTCATTGAATATCATTTAATAGAAAAGGCTGGTTGTTAAAAAAATTGGGTTTGCAGAAGTGTGAGAGAATCAGAAATTATTTGAGATAATAAACAAATATAATACCAAAAATAGAAAAAATACAAAATACACAAGAATTAACGTAGTTCGACGTAAACCTACTTCACGGACGAATGAGGAATAAATTCACTAATCAAACCAAAGATACAAAAAAATAGTGTGGAGATAAACACTCAACCCTTAGCCCCAATTACACCCAATCAAGCTCTATACTTGGCACACGTGCAAAACACAAGGCATTCACGGTGTCTCTATAACTCTTGACACTCTATATAATACATAAACATGTAGCCCTATTTATAGAGGATATAAATCCAAAATTCAACTTAATCAAGGATTCTCTTTAATGTAGGAACCTCTTCAAAATAGGTGATAAGTGATAAGAATTTAATTCCAAATAAGAGTTTAATTCCTAAGTAAGAGTCCAATCCCAGTGGGGAAGGATTTCCTTGACTTGGCCACTAATTATATGTCAAAAAATATCAATTTCGTGAGCTACATGGCCATGTTTCGACCCGTGTTCAATTCTGAATAAAATAGCAGATTCTAATAGGGCCAATAATACACCCGTGTACCTATCCGTGTTCACAACATATCATGAGACACGTCCGTGTCTATGCCCATGTCTGCCTCCAATATGTAAAACATGACCAAACTCGTCCAAAATGCTCAAATAATGATGCCATAGGCTAAATTCATGTCACATATTAACAAATCTCCACCTTGACTTGAATTTTCTTGTATCAAATTTACTCCACTTTCTCCACAAAATATCTCGAACATGAGAATACCAAAACAAGTCCAAGAGCCACTTGAACTTGCTCCTCCAAAATGCTTTAGTTAATAAATCACCAAAATTGACTCCGCCCAAAAGTATAGAAGAATGAGATGATAATATAGCAGTACCTGTCACGGTAGATCCTTGCAACACATATAATCTACCAATGCGTCTAGCTCGCATCACCACAACGACATCCATAACAATATTCAAAATCTCATCTCTGCCAACAAAACTATAACCACCAATTTCTAATATGGATAACGAGGTGAGATTTTTAGACATGTCCGAAACATGTCTAACACCAATTAAAGTCCTCACTACACCATCATGGGTTTTAATTCTAACTGAACCAATACCAATAATCTTACAAGGATGGTTGTTGCCCATTAACATAAAATCACCATTAACCGGTTCATAGGTGGAAAACCAATCTCTATTGAGACAAATGTGATAATCACAACCAGAATCAAATATCCACCCTTGCCCAAAATTGGTTAAATTTTCAGTCACAACGAGGACATTACCTTCAAAATCATCAACTAAATTGGCTTCTGCGGATTCACCATGCTGATCCTTTTTCTTCAATTTCCAACAATCAGCTTTCACATGCCCAATTTTCTTGCAATAATAACAGGTCTTCTTTTTGGTACCCGAACTGCTATCCGAATTTCTCACCAATAGAGCATCTGCAGTTGCCCTAGTGTCTTGAACAAGCTCCTTATCCATAAGCTCCTTTGAAAATAAAGCCGATTTAACATCCTCCACCTTCAACGTTTCCTTAGTATAAATTAGAGTATCTCTAAAATTCTTATGCGAGGTAGGAAGAGAACGAAGCAATATAAGAGCCAAATCTTCTTCTTCATACTTGATCTCAAAATTTTCCAAGGCAATCATGATGGATGTAAATTCATCAATATGGGTTCTCAAGGAGGTACCTTCTACCATATTAAGCATATGCAAATGATATTTCACAGCGAGTTTATTCGAGAGACTTTTCTTCAAAAACAGCTCCTCAAGTTTTGCCCATAATACTACATCTGTCTTCTTATGAATAACTTCTCGCAACACCTCATTCGACAAATATAACTGAATGGTAGCTATGGCCCTTGCATCCAAATCCTCCATCTTTTCTTTGGTCATTGTAGACGTCAACTTCTCCTTCTCCTTCTCCTTCTCCAATAAAGCTTTATGCATCCTATTGTGTGTTAAAAGGGCTCGCATCTTAATTTGCCATAAATCAAAACTCATATTGCGATCCAATTTCTCTATCTCAAATTTTAATGTAATAAAATCTCAAATAATTATAAACAGTTCTGATACCACTTGTTAGAAAATTTGGGTTTGCGAAAGTGTGAGAGAATCAGATATTATTTGAGATAATAAACAAACACAATACCAAAAATAGAGAAAACACAAAATATACAGGAATTAACGTAGTTCGGCGTAAGCCTACTCCACGGGAGAAGGAGGAACAAATTCACTAATCAAACCAAAGATACAAGAAAGTAGTGTGGAGATAAACACTCAACCCTTAGCCCAAATTACACCCAATCAAGCTCTATACTTGACACACGTGCAGAACACAAAGTATTCACGGTGTCTCTACAACTCTTGACACTCTATATAATATATAAACATGTAGCCCTATTTATAGATGATATAAATCCAAAATTCAACTTAATCAAGGATTCTCTTCAATGTAGGAACCTCTTTAAAATAGGTGATAAGTGATAAGAATTTAATTCCAAATAAGAGTTTAATTCCTAAGTAAGAGTCCAATCCTATTGGGGAAGGATTTTTTTGATTTAGCCACTAATTATATGTCAAAAAATATCAATTTTATGTGCTACACGGCCTCCTATACGACCATATTTCGACCCGTGTTCAATTCTGGACAAAATCGTAAATTCTAACACGGCCAATAACACACCCGTGTACTTGTCCGTGTTCATAACATACCTTGAGACACGCCCGTGTCTATGCCCATGTCTACCTCCAACATGTAAAACATGACCAAACTCGTCCAAAACGCTCAAATAATGATGTCATAGGCTAAATTCAAGTCACATATTAACACTAGTTAATTAGCAATCTTATGAAGAATAGTATATATAATAATAATAATAATAATAATAATAATAATAATAATAATAATAATAATAATAATAATAATAATAATGTATTATCTTTTTTTATGGCAGCAAAAATAATAGTGGCGAATTTAATTATAATTCAGTTTAAAGAACAAACTTCAATAAGTATATTACAAACTCTTTATCCAAAGCATCCCTTGCATAAGGATTTAAATTAAATCTTCTTTCATATTTCACAAGTAGCAGCAGCAGCAACTTTAGGAGTAGGAGTATGTAATTTTTAATGTAGTAGTAGTATAAATTCAATACAAACATATAAATCAAATTATAATATATATATATATATATATATATATATATATATATATATATATATATGAATACAACCTAGATGAAAAAAGACATTTAAATTTTGATAATATTCAAAAGATAGAATTTCTAAATTTTCAATAAAACATGTCTTAATGTATTATAAACATAAATAAATTATTTGTTAAGATACTTATTTGTATATTTTTATTTACCTTAAAAATTAATTTATGTAAGATAAAATTTATTGTGCTTGTTTTAACATTTCGCATGTATATTAAATAAAATGATGCCCAAGTCAGTTTTTTTTTTTTTTCCTTTAATTAAATATGACAAGATTGTATTTAAAAAACAATAACATTATTTCACTTTTAAATTTTATATTAAAAAAAAAAAAAGGAATTTTGGAATTTGCCAAATTATCAAACAACTTGCCAAGGCATATATATGCTAGAAATCACAGTGCCTGTACTTTATATGAAGCAATAAGAATATGTGCATTTTGTTTGGGATTATTCTTATATTTATACTTGTCTATATTTTTATGTTTCATTCATGCTTGTCCAGCCACTTTAATTTATGCCTCATTTAATTTCTTCCTTTGTGGCACAATATTCCCAATTTTCATCCATAAATGATTGATTTCTATATATATATATATATATATATATATATATATATGATAATGATAAAAAATTAGAATTTTAAAGTACTAAATGTACCACAAGTTAATAAAAATGAGGTTGATGTATGGAAAATAATTAAAGTAGCGCCATTTTCACATGCTTGAGGCATATCTAATTATCTACACATAAAATTGTTCTTTAGATTCTGCAGTTTGTAGAAGTGAGGCATGCAAGATCTCTATATATGCTAGGGCTGCGATCGACCATGAGTTGAGTGGATATTAATATTATTCTTTATTCTGCACTCGAGGCTAAATAGGCCATCAAAAAATAAAATTTAAAAATATATATATATTTGAAGTTACTTTTTTTTATATATATATATTTGATATTTTTAGTAATGGTAGCCATGATTTACTTGATGGGTGATCTACTTGCAATAACAACCAATTATATAATATTTAGTAGATTAATTTAAAAAATAGATATTATCGATCATCATATATATATATCATGCATGAAATATATATAAGTAACACATTGGCTGCCATACATTTCTGGTGCAAGACAACTAGTTAGTTATCGATGATCACTCTACCACTTTCTTTATCTTGCATTACATAAAAATTATTTATTTTATTTCATGACCGGAAAAATAATATTCGCCGGTGAACATTTGTCGTTTAATCTAGTGATGTTATAATCAGATTAAGTATTTAATGTTCATGATCAAGATAAAAAAAATATATATATATATATATACATAATGCTACTATTTAAAATTTTTTCTTATGAAACAACTCACTTTTTAATTTTAAAAAATAAAAATATTTTAAATGAGATAAGATTATGTTTTATTAATTTAAATTACTTATAGAATTATCAATAATTATTATAGTGCAAGTTATCGGCTGGCTATTTTGTATCTGATGTCCTTGATATTTAATGGTCATATGAATATGAATGCTAACTATTTCAAAGTTCATGCCAGTTTGGATTTCATTCCACCATCCATTTCTCTATATAAGATTTGAACTCGAAATTTGAAAAAGATAATCATTTGAATCAACATATATTGATTGTCGACTAGTTATTATAATATTGCATTAAATCCAGAAAATATAGAAAAAAATCTAATATTATAAGGAATTGTAATAAATATAGTGCGTTCCTTTTAAGTGGGTGAGCTAAAACCCATCTCTTATTGCAATATTAATTAGTTTGTTGTTAAACCAGTAATCTGTTAGAAAAGGACAGGACCAGCAAAGCAAAAGAGTTGCTTGTTTAATTAGCCTAATTAATTTGCATTACGAAGGATTAAGGACATGGTTTTGTACTTTGAAAGGTCATTATCAATCATTACCTTTTCAAAGCATTTCTCCTTCTTTTTCTAACATTGTTGAGTAGGTAGCTATATATATAATTAGAGAATTGCATTAGTACCTTTAATGGAGACTAATTAATTAGACTTCATCATAATCTTTTACCCACGAATTGGAATCTTTTACCCACGAATTGGAAATTGATTGCAGCATTTAGAATGTCTTGGAGCATTACCCGTTTCATGACTTCATCATAATCTTTTACCCACGAATTGGGATCTTTTACCCACGAATTGGAAATTGATTGCAGCATTTAGAATGTCTTGGAGTTGGAAATTGATTGCAGCATTTAGAATGTCTTGGAGCATTACCCGTTTAACGACTTCGACTACCATATTATTATATATAGGATTATTTAAAAAAAATGCATATATTTTAGCGTTTTTTTCAATTTAATCATATATTTTAAATTTTGGCATTTTTATACATAAATTTTTTCATTTTTACAATTCTATGCACCGGTTGAAAATCCAATGAAATTCTACTGTACGTGGCCACCGAAAAAATCTAAATCAGTCCACGTAGTCAAAATACTTATTTCCGGTGGCCACGTCAACAAGATTTCACCGGATTTTCAACCGGTGCATAGAACTACAAAAATAAAAAAATTTGTACATAAAATTACAAAAATTAAAAGTATATGATTAAATTGCAAAAAACTCTAAAATATATGCATTTTTTTTTTTTTTGTAAATAACCCTTATATATAAGTAAAAATCACATTGCTGCTATTCAATTGCAAGCAGCAATGTGATTTTTATCATAGTTTGATTACTGGTTAGGTTATGCTGGAAACTAAATTTTCAATCTAAATCACTGATATTTAGGGTTTATTAAATTTTAACTGATCCAATTTGATTTAAATATGATCGCAAAGACAGTGAAAGTCTCATAACAACTAATTTAACAACTCAGATTGTATATACCACAACTTGAACTCGATATATTTAAGCCATAATAATCAATTACCAGTTGATTCCAATAAATGTTAAAAGCCAAATATTCAATTTAAATCTTAGTTGGACTTCAAGCTCCATCATTATTAAAAATATAAATTGGCCAAAACATGAGTTAAGGAGTTAATGATTTAACATTAATCGAAATCAAAATATTTAAGTAAAATAGATAAATTGAATTTCAGCATTATAAGCCTAATCACTAATCAAACTTTTGATATTTTAATATTTTATTATTTTCCATAATTTAGGTATTTATCATTTGAAGCTGAGTTGTAGGTTGCAAGCTACTTCTAATAACTTAAAATTAATCGAAACTAACATATTTTATCCTTTTTATAATTCAGTTTATTTATTATTTGAATTCAGCATCAACTAAATTCATATTTACAACTGTTGAATGTATATTTTCTTGATTAATTTAAGAGCTTCAATAAATTAGGTGCAAATCAAATTTTGAATTTCAAACTTTGCAATTGAGTTGAGGTCAACTATTAACATTGACTTGTTTACTACATGTATTGTTTTCAAGGTAAATTATTTGCAAATATCTAACAAATTGTGAAAAGAATTTCTTGTTGATAGAGTTTGGTGAATAATGTTCAATTTGACTTACCAAACTATATATCTAATTGATTTTCTTTATTTTGAACAAGGATTGTATTTTTTATTCAAGTGATAATACATAAGCTTCAAAGTGGATGATTCAACATTATATACATGACTATATTGGTTTATTAATTGCTTATTAAAAAGTGTACGATTTTTATGGTATATTAATGTAGGAACGTATCCATATGAGTCAAGACATCCACAATATAAGATCTTATGTCTTGATAAGGTTCATAAATTAACCATAGAAGTGGCAAGATGTTGGCATGTGAATGGCTCTACTTCTTTTGAACAAGTCTTAAGTCACTCTCTTTTTGACTGGTTTTTTTTCATGAAAATTTAGATTTTATTGCTGTACTAGGAACATATGTATATCAATGAATTGATGGGTAGTGATATAAACTATCAACTCAACCTCAAAAATCCTAATCTGAAATGATAAGTGTCACTGGCTTGGCCATCTTATGTTGTGTGGTGTGGTCTATTCCTAATGTTCATTAATATGAGAATAAATTTTGCAACAAATTAATCTAGCTAGTACATCAAGTACAACAATCAGTAAAAATTGGCCAGGTGCCTAAAAAAGCAGCATATGCTAGAGATGATATGAAACTATAGTAGAAGGCACTACAGATATGTTCCAACTTGCAAAGCTAAAGGAGGAAAAAAAAAAAAAAAAGCACCTTTCTTTTGTCATCTTGTTCTTTTATTTTTTGAAGCTACAAAATGGTTTTATTTTATTTATTCATTTTATTTCCAATAAGAAAATAAAAGATCCTAAAAGAAATCTTTAAACATATTCTTTCATTTGCAATCATAGATTTAGCCTAATTATAGGCTCATATTATAATTTGAGCAACCCTCTAGATTAAAAAAAAAAAAAAGTTATTTTTTAATTTGGAATTGAATGATTTAATTAATCGTATTCTGGAATGCTAATAAGTAACAAGTATGGCATCTCTGATATTTCCTAAGATGGTCTTGTTAAGTTGTTATAGAATAATATAAGGGTGGACATTTTTACACTTCACTAATTTATTTTTGCATTTCTCATTTGGTTTTTTGAAATTGTAAATTACGTAATTATCTTTTTTTGTAAATTTCTATTTTTTTTATTAATTATAGTTACTAAACTACCTTTCATTTTTCATCAAAATTCATTGTTGGATGTTTAAGATTCTAAAATACTTATAATTGAGTTTACTTTTTTTTTTTTTGGTTAAAAAAACATTAATATAGTCAATTATTTTTTGTATGCACTCTTTAACTTTTAATTTGTTTAAATCACTATAAAATTTACATTAATTATAAAAATTAACATATCTTTTATTTTCTATGAAGAGTTTTTTTTCAATATTATATGCACATAACTTTATTTTTTATTTTCTTATCATCATTTTAAAAAATAATATAAAAAATTAATTATATGATTAAAAATATTAATTATAAAAATTCAACAATAATATATCATATAAAAAAAATACTCATGAATAAACTAAAATTAATTGTATGTTTGTATGTAAGTTAGAGTAATTATATCCTAACATATACTCTAATTAAATTAAATTACAAAAAAAATCTACTTGATAAAATGAAAATACAGCACTTACTTTTCTATTATTAATATATTAGATATAACACTTGTCATTCAAATTAAATTACAACACTTTTTATATGATGAATTTTTGTTAGATTTTTATAATAATATTTTTAATCATATAATTTGATTTTTATATTATTTTTTAAAAAATTATGATAAGAAAAATAAAAATAAAAATAAAATAATGTGCATATGGTATTAAAGAAAAACTATTCATAAAAAGTATTTTCTTTCATAATTGGTGCAAGTTTTACAATGATTTAAATATTATTTTTTTGAGAGGGAATGATTTAGACAAATTAAAGGTAAAGAATGACTAAAAAAAAAGTTGAATATGCTAAATTTTTTAATGTAAAAAAAATGAATAAGTTTATAATCTTAAACATCAAACAGTGAATTTGGATTAAAAAAATTTAAAAAGACTAGTTTAAAAATGGTAATTAATGAAAAAATAAATATTCTAAACAAAAAATAATTATGTAATTTGTAATTTCAAAAAAATAATTAAGGAATGCAAAAATAAATAGATGGAGTGTAAAAATCTCCTCCCATAATGTTTTAATTTTTTTACTTCCTATTTTATTGTCTTCTTACTTAACATCATATAGAAAATTTAGATTTTATTAATAATAAAAAACTTAAATAGCATATGAAATAATTCAAAAAAATTTATTAAATTAATAACTCAGCGATTGAATACAACTAAAATGAAATTAAGGCAGAAGACTTGAATTTTTTATTGGGATAAGTATAATTTTGTATCCTGTGGTTTCACTTTTTGTCAAAATTAGTCATGTGCTTTTTTTTTTACATTTAAGTACACTATATTTTATAATATTTTACATTTTAATACCCTTATAACAATTATTGCTAAAAAAATATGCATTAATATTAAAATAATACAGATTTTTAATGCTAAAATCATTCAATAAGTGATATATCATTCAACCAATTACAATAAACTCACAACAAATCAAGTTTAAATATATTTTTAATTTTTTTATGAATAAAAAGAAATAATTTTTAAAATAAATCTATAATATTTTTAAAAATAACCAATTGGTTAGATTGATCATAAATCGTATATATAATAAATTTATCATTGAAATTTAATATTATATCAATATTTTTTTATAAAATAATGATGATATTAGTAGAAGGGTCTAAAGTGCAAAAAAAAAATAAGAAATACAGAATTCTTAAATGTCAAAAAAAAACTGACTAATTTTGTCAGAATCCTTTTTTATTTCATTACATATGCACATATTTAATTTATTTTTTATATTGAAAGTTTCTTGGAAAAAAAAAAAAAAAAAAAACTCGAGAACAACTTGACTTGTGTGAGATGGTTGTCATGATGGACCCATCCAGCATCCCTAGACAAGTACTATTTGTCCATGAAAAAAAAAATTGATTAGTTTCTTTGACAAAAAGCATCAACATTTTGATGGCCCAATAATTATAAATAGGGTCACTATGTTTAGTACTATTTAGTTCTGAAAATGGGCCATCAAGAGGACAACATTATGCAATTTGCAGTTTGCCTATGGAAGCCCAATTAAATGGCCTTTTTTCAACCCATGTTTGTTTGTTTAATAGTTGTGTTGACTTGTGATAAACCTTAAATGTAAGTGGGTACAAGTAGATACTTCCAACAAAAAAAAAAAAAAATGGGTACAAGTAGAGCGAGAAAAAAACAAATTATTACAATCTTAATTATATAAATTCAACTATCGAAGTACTCTAGTAACAACTATTTTGCTTTGCGATAGTTAAATAGATAAATGATAATTATTTTTATTAAATAATTATAAATTTACTTTTTAATTATCATAAAATGATAGAATTTTCGATTAAATTTGAAAAAAGTAACAATTATTTTTATATTTATTCTATTATACCGTGTCGTGATGAAGTTCTTAATTAGAATTCACTTAATGAAAAAATAAAAAAAAAATTAAATAATATGGATTTTTATGCAAATTATAACGAAACCCTTACGAAAAATTGATGAATATCAATACATTTGACAATTTCATGGAATTTTATCACATCTCCTAAAAGATATACAAATCATGAATTTGACTAGCCTTTGTTATGAAGTGAATGAATAGAATAAACCCAAATTTGCCAATCAAAAATCCAAAGTAAGAAGTAGGTTTAAATCCATTGCATGAAGTGAACCTCCAAGTGTAACCAAATTTGAGAGAGAAAGAATTTAGGCACAACTCAGGGTTAATTGCAAAGACCGTCCCTAAATTTTGACCCATGTCCCACTACCGTCCAAAATATTTATTTCGTAACTATAAACTTCCTAAATTTTTAGCGAATTACAAGTAAAGTTCTTCCGGCCATTTTTTATCCAATCACTCACCGGAGTGCTGACGTGGACATACTAACGTGCCACGTCAGCAACCTGCATGCTTTTGAAAGTTGACTTACTTTTACAAATGCCTTGTCATTGTTCTTTGCCTTTTTTATTTTTTGTTTCAGAAGCTTCTTTCTTCATTCTTTGTCCTTTTCTTCTGAAAAAGTTGTTGGGTCTTCATGATTTTGAAACAACATCAGAAGCTTTGCTCTTTCTTTCTTCTTGATAACGCTAATTTTCTATCCGAGTAGCTGGCACAGTATTTGGGATAGACAAAAAATGGAAAGTATGCAACTCAATTGCCACTGTGAAGTCGAAGCTGTTGTTCAAACTTCATGGACAGAAGCAAACCCAGGAAAAAAATTATTGGGTTGTCGAAATTATCAGGTAGTGTTTGAAGTTATTATTTAAATTTCAAATAAGGTGAGGTTGTAATAATGTAGAGCATGGATTGTGAATACTGTTGAAAATAGTTTTTTTCAGAGTGCACCATGTCAATATTTTCAGTGGGTGGATCCACCGATGTCATATAGGGCGAGAGTTGTTATTAATAGGCTGCTGAACAAGCTAAATAGAATGGAGCAGGAGAAGAAAGAGACTGATGCAAAATGGAAGATGTGGAAAAGAAGATTGTATTGGTTTATGTTTATTTTAGGGGTTTTAGGTTGGCTATATAAGCTCAGTTGAAAGCTGCCTTTTGTTAGTGTTTGTGTTAGTGTTTATGGGCAGCTGTTACTGTTTGTTAGTTTTTATGTGCAGCTCTTAGTGTTTGTGGGCAGCTGTTACTTTATTTTTTATGGTTTATGTATGAAAAAATAACACAAATGTTGACAATGAAAGAAAGGAAAATATTAGTCCTGAATAATGCAATAGTCCTACTGTAAACAATTGAAAGTGGATTTTATGAAATAGAACTAATTGATCCTGTAAAAAAATTGGTACTCACTAATTGGTACTCATTCAATTCCAAAACAAATAAAACATATGTCTTCACATTGTCAAGTACATATAATGAGTTCTCAACTTACAGAAATATACACATATACAAAAAATATATATCTATTGCTGTTTGTGGCCATCTATGTCAATCAAAAAGCTACACCAAAATCCACGAACTAAACTATATACAAGGTAAAAATGTTCATTTCCTTGTCTTCTTAAAGTGTTCCATGTACCTAGATGGCACATATCTTCCCCTTTCATGTGGCCTTTTTCTGTGTTGTTGAGTGCCATGGTAATTGCCTTCATTATCAATAGTACTGCCAATATTCGATCGATCATCACCTGCTTCGACAGGTTCTGCCGTTACACTACGTCGTTGACTCTCATTTACGTTGCTTCTTTGACTGCTACCCTCAGGTATTCCATAACCATCTGAGGTGGTAGAAGTCTGCATTTAGAAATTCCAATAATCACATACTATTTTAATAAAACACAATGTTACAAAAAGTAAGGCAAGGAAAAATCATACATGGAATCCTTCCATTGGAAATGGAGCTATATTGATTCGTTTTGGCATATTTGGTATTTGACTTATACCCCAGAAGTTACAAAAAGTAAGTTCAACAAAACTAAGTGAACTCAAACCATGCATTTAAATGAAGCTGAGCATATATATGCACAATTCCAGCACTTACATCACACATCTATTGGACTATAATTGGTGTGTTAGGAAGATTACATGCATTATTTGAGGCATATTTGATGGAACCTGCATAAACAAACGCAATTACAAGCCTTTTAAAAAATAGAAGTGGAAATAAGCCAACTTAACAACAAATGAGGGTTTCTAAAATGCATACAGAGCTGTTTGTGGCCTGTGTATTTGTTGTCCCACCATCATGTTTTGCATGGTACCTCTTATTATGTCTAATTGCACCACAACATAATATCTGACCCTAACAACCCCTTTGTTTGCAAGTTTTAAGTGTTGTTTATTTTTATTCTTCTTCTGTGCCTGCAATTTCTTCTCCTCAGCTTCTTTCTCCTAGCAGTAGAGGGCCTGCCTCTTTTCTTCTTCGTATGTGAGGGAGCCAAAATAATCCCAAGATTCTCATGTGCTTCCCATAGTGATGGCCCATTTGTAGGATTTATAATAGCACTGTAAACCTTTTTATAAGTTTCTATTTTGTACAAGTCATTGATATAGGTCTCAGGATCCTCGTTTTGCTAAAAAATACATGCCACTGCATGCATACATGGGATACCAGTTAAGTTCTATTGTCTGTATGCACAGGATCTCCTCTCCAAATTCACTGTAAACTGACCCTCATAGCCATTGACTTGTACCAGTGGAGACCCATATAAAGTTACTGTGTAGTCAAAAAACTTCTCCTTAATTTTTTCCAGCTTCTTCTTAATCTTTGGACAAAGTAAACCCTTCCATTTTTTACTGACTACTTATTTGATATCGATCCTCTTCATCAACTGAGTCCTTATCATCTCGAACATAGTCAAAATAGGTTTCACTCTTGCTTTAAGGATGTATTTGTTGAAGCACTTACTCAAATTATTGAGGAGTATGTCACTTTTAACAGCTGTCTTGAAGAAGGCCCTAGACCACTCACTATTTGGTCTTTCCCTCAACCATTCCCTTGCTCCTGAATTTTGCTTCTCAATTTCTGCCAACCAGTGATCTAGTTGGGCAATGTATGGAGATCTTACTGCACTAAACACCAAATGTTTGAGATCTTTTATTAGAAATTTCCCTCGTAAGTTGGTCCACATATACCGAACATAAAATCTATATTTTGAATGTGGAAATAACTCTAACACAACTCATATAAGTCCCTACAAAAATCCAAATGAAGTTAGGAACATAAAAATAAGGTCAAAATTCAGAAGATTAACTAATTGGTGCAGAAGTTTATCACCTTCTGTCTGTCAGACTTGAAAAACCCAATGGTGAGAGTTTTGCATCTCCAGATCTTCCATTAGCAGTTTCAGAATCTAAAACCAAGTGTCAGTGCTTTCATTTTGACAATTTTCCAAGCTATTGGATATATGCAGTCATTGGGGTCAAGGCCTATGGCAGCTAATAAATGGCCTCCATAAGTACCCTTTAACCAATAGCCATCAATGCATATTAAAGACCTGCAACCTGATGTAAATCCCTTTTTTCAATCCACCTAGACATATGTACATCCCAGCAAAAACACATTTAGGCTCCTTAAATTCAATTGTACTTCCTAGATTTGATCTCAATATCTCTTTCTTGTAATCATACAGCCTGGAATATTATGCTACCTCATCACCATTGATAGCCTTTAATGTTATATCCCTACCTCTCAATGTTTTCATTTTGGAATTTTTAATTTCATACCCTTTTTCACAATTCCAACAATTCTATCTAAACTCCATGTTGGATCACCTCTAAACTCTTCCAAGTATCTTTGTGCAATAAGTTTGGATGTAAGGTGAAAATTTTTATGCACCTTCCCACACTTATGCTTGAAGTTGAAGCTTCTAAGTTGAAAGCTGTTATCATCTTTTTCTTTTGTATCGAATTTTGCAGCATATATAAAAAAACCACATTGTTTGAAGCACTTGTACCTCACTTTGTGTAACGCCCGCCCTATTTATGAATTGTTTGATTTGAGTTGATTAGGAAGTATAGAAAGGATTAAATTGTAAGGGTTAATAAGGGTTTAATTGTAACAAAAATAAGTTGAAGGGTTAGATGGATAGAAAAGGGGTTCATTAAGGACCAAAGTAGATATTTGGCATTTAAATATCCTAAATTAGATCTGATCTTCTCCAACCAACGTAAGAGTGTTTATTTTGCATGTATGTGTGTGAGTGAGGGTTAGAGTGAGTTGCACCTATTTCTTCAAAGAACAAGGGTGAGGGAGAGAAAAGGAGAGTTATTTTGGCTGAGAATTAGGGAGTTCTAGCTGCTATTAACAACCTCTTAAGTTCAAGAACATCATATGGTAAGTAATCCAAGTTTTAATTGAGTTTTTGTTTGAGTTTGAGTAAGATTTGGCTAGGGGGAAATTCGGGTTCTGTTTTGCTGATTTTTCACCCTCTGAACTTTGACCATATCTTAAG
>CATIWO010114862.1:0-25327 GCA_949673435.1 Macaranga tanarius | reverse complement strand
ATTGGTTTGCCACTATTATGAGTAAATGATTTGGAGTTCGAATGTTAGTAATTAAGTCGATAATCAATAGAGATGAAGCTTATGACATTTAATTGAGATTGATAAGAGATTTTATCGATTTAAGAGGATAATCAATGGAATATAATACAAGACGTTAGGAATTGAAGATGTTAGAGGAAGTTATAAGGATGAAATTGAAAGAAATGAATGGATGTAGTAACATTAAGCAATATCAAATAAGGTTTTAATTTGTACGTGTTTTAAATAGCGTTATCAAGTGTATATATATATATAACCTTACAAGCTCATTAAGCATGATAAGTGGATTAAGAAGATAATTACTGTAGATAATGATTGTGTTAAGGACGAGGTGTGACAGTGTTGGTGGCATTACACTTCATTGTTCACTCAGAATTTTCTAAAATAATTTTGACCAAATTCATTAATGTGTTAACATTGCAAAAAAAATTGAAAATTGGGATATAATTGCAAAAATTAAAAGGTTGGAATTAAATTACAAAAAGTTGTAAACGTTTGAATTTTTTTTACAAATAAGCCAAAAGAAAAACTTTAGATTTTATGAAAAGATCTATAGTAAAGGGAGGCAATAAATTAGTAATTAGAATATTCTTAGCTATAAAATCAAATTTCAGAAAGCAATAAAAGTTTTTGTTTATAAATATATTATCTTCTTCTTTCAGTGATTTTTCTTCAACTATAAAAAAAATAAATAAGGTGTGATTATATCGCTTTCAAATATAAAATTAAAAATTGTTATCTAATACCGATTGAGGGTGGTCTAAATACCAATGATTCAAATAAAAAATGAATTTTATTATTTCAAGTTGTATATTTTTATAAATATGTAATAAAAATGCAGCAGTAAGGAAATGTACTGTAGCTAGATGTATAATTGGGTCATAGAAAAATATTACAGAAGCTCTTCCCTTAGGGTAGGGCTCATTATTATTGTCTTTGGGTGAAAATGATAGTTGATAGAATTGATATGAAAATGGTAATGAAGAGGTACGTGTGGCTATGATCTTACCACTAGTCAGAGTCTTCGTTTTTATTTCCGTATTGATATTTTTATTCACTACAAAAACACCTTCTACCAAACAAAAGATGTACCATGGTATGGGTCATTCTTGATAAATGATAATTGATATGCAAACATTTCTTTTCCCATTATATATAAACTTTTAAAAATTCATGATTTTTTTTAAAGTTAAAAGGAAAGTTTCATCTTGAACTAATCAGAAATTAAATTTATATTTTTTTTTCAATGTTATAAAAAGAATTTTTATCATTTAAACTGCTCAACTTTAGAAAAAAGAAAAATTCGTGAATTGGTTACCTATTTTTGTCAAAGCTATATTTTTATGCATGGGTAGTAACTAGTAAGGTAAGCAGTGGTCAAGTACCTAATTAATTTTGCTTGACACGCAAATACAACCTCAGTGATATATGGTAACATCAATGGGCAGAAAAATTATATAATTTTTTAAACCAAAAACTATCTAACAAGAGGGTTCTTAATTTTCAAAGTCTATCATACTTTTATCTCAGGAATTCACAGGGTGCACCTCATATATTTGTGCATGTCTTTTTTAATTTAGTACTTCCCGTGTTCAATAGTTTTATGAATTCACTATTTTAAAATTTGAAGTTTGATCCATGACTCCATAAGTAGTAAATCTACTTCCGTGTTTATTATATAACTCGAATTTGAAACTTTATGTCATTTAAATCAACAACTATTAGTTATATTTAATTTTTTACCACTTAAATCAATAACCATTAGTTATAAGTATAAAAAAAAAGAAGCTAATTAAGCATTGGATTTATTATAAGTTAATTATTCTATGTGATTATTCACAAATATATCAAAAGAGCCTTTTTTTTTTATTATTATTAATATGGAGGTCATATAACCTAAATATTGATGAATTATATAATAGAAGCAGTCTTTTTTTTTTTAAATCGATGATTATAAAATTTGAATTTTATACCTCATAATGCTCTTAAAAAGAAGTTACCATTTAACTATTTTCTCACTGATAAAAAAGAATTTTTCAATATACTGCACAAAACAAATGAGAATCTTCTCTTATATAAAGTAATTGTAGATGAATATGCATTTATCCATATCGTATTCAATTTGTATATGCAATTGGAAATTCAAAAAGTTTATAAGAACTTAGAACATGTAGTGTTCCAGTAATTTATAGTTTTCCAATAAGTTCAATAGCATATTTTAAGTTGAATAGGTGAATTTAAATTAGTAAAATGAATGCTTTAAGTTAATCTCATTGCAAACTAGCTAGCTTCAAAATTAACACGATTTGTTTGAACAAGATAATCTCATTATAAACTAGCTAACTTGAAAAATTAACATGCAAATTATTCAAATATCTATACGAACTCGCAAATTAATATGAAAACATTTTTACTGTTTCAACTAAAAAAATCTTCAATAAATTAATTATAAATTATTAGAAGATAAAAGGTAATCCCATGATTATGGAAACTTAATTTTAAGTTAAAGTAAATAAGTGCCAAATTGGTACAGTGGTAGTGCAACATGATGACACACCCATTAACTAAGAATGGTTCAACTATAAAAAACTAAGAAACACCACATCAATAAAGTTTACATGACATATGCATTTACGTTTTTTTCAGGGTTAAATGCCCCTATGTCATATCCATCTTCCTTTGTGTTGTTTAGTAATTTGGGAAATTTTTGCCAATTTTTTATGTTTATATTTAGTGATTAGATTTATAAAATATATATATGCGTGTTATAATTTTGTTAATTATATATAAATATTTAATGTATACATTATAAATATAATCATTAAATATAGGGTAAAGGTAAAAAAAGCCCCTAATGTTTATGCCGAGGAGCACATTGGCCCCTAAATATTTTTCAGGCTCAATTAAGCACAACAATTTCAGAAACCTGTAATCCATGCCCCTCATTTAACAGACATTTAAACACCATAACTTATTGCATTAAATTATAATTTTTAACATAAAAAAATTACCATTTAGATCCTATAACTTCATCACCCTTTCAATCACTCTCTCTACAACACTACTTTCAGTTTTAAAGGCAAACAACAGTTATTCTGATATGTACCTATACACAACAGCAGCAACAGTTGCCTTTCACTAACACTGCCTAAAACTGACACAAAGATATTGAGACACAAATAAAGAAATAGAGGGAAAAAATTTACAGAAGTTTTTTAGAAAATTTAAAGATGAAAGAAATAGCACAATCACCACCACTAACTACTCTTCTACATCTCTTTCTTCCTCTGTTTTGTGTCTGTTTCTTGGGGTGCTGTTCTAATTGATACATAATCAACAGCAGCAGCCGCCACAACAGTAGCAGAACGCCAACAAACAACCGCAACAATAGCAGAACCAACGCTAACAATAAACACAACAGCAGTAGTGTCTTGCAATCCAAATATATAAGAAACTCATCTATTAGTCATCACTTCAATTTCTTTCGTCATCTAATACTGTAATACTACACCTACAAATTCCAGTTTCTTAAATCTTGAATAAAAAAAAAATCAATCAAAAGCAAACAAATAAAAAAAATTAACAATATGATCAAAAAATAAAGAACAAGTGAGCAGATGACCAAAATCAATACAGTAACAAGTTGGTCAATGCATCATCCTTAGAAAACTATAAGGCAAATATTCAACTGCAGAAAACAGTATACTTGTATACAGTCAATTCATCAGGCTAAAACCACAAAGATGGCACCAAATATTTACTTCAAAGTACTTTAATTTTTTTTATAACAAATTTTTTCCATGTATCTTCAACCTCATGGTCATGCATCTAAAACAAGGAATACATAAACCTAAAGCAAAGCATCCGACCATCATCCATTTAAGATGGAACACTAATAACTATAAAAAAACATATAAAAATTAGCAACTTCAATACTAAAAGATAATTCATAGATTTATATCATAAAAATCATAGATTTAAGAGAGTATACCAAAGTCATCAAAAGTCTTGATTGGAGGCTGACCACCATTAACGTGTATATCTTTGATGGGTGATTCTAGAATCACAAGATTATCTTTTTTAGACTCAAATGACACTCCTAGCTTCATAGCTAACTCTGATGTACCTTTGTGGACTGAAACACAAGAACCCATCTTTTCTTTTCATTTCTTTTTTCTCTATATCTAAAACAACAACACCAATACCACCACCACACTAGTCTCACCATTACATGAACAAACAGAAACAGAATAAAAGAAAGAGGAAAAAAAAAAGATTAAAGCTTTTACTTCATGGGGAGAGAGAAGTACAGAAAAAGAGAAGAAAGAGAAGATGCATTTTTATTTTTATTGTTTTGGAGTTATTGTAAGGTAGTGGGAAACTAGAAAATTACATAGGGTAAAGGTATAAAAAAGCCCCTAATATTTATACCGAGGAAACTGAAAGTAGTGTGGGAGAGAGTGTGATTGAAAGGAAGATAAAGTTATAGGATCTAAATGACTTTTTTTTTATGTCAAAAATTACAATTTAATACAAAAGGGAAACGGTGTTTGAATGTCTGTTAAATGAGGGGCATGGATTACAGGTTTTTGAAATTGTTATGCTTAATTGAGCCCGAAAAATATTTAGAGGCCAATGTGCTCCTCGGCATAAACATTAGGGGCTTTTTTGTACCTTTACCCTTAAATATAATATATTAGAAGTAAATAAAAATCACCCATTTTGTTTTGTTTAAGCAAAAGTAGAGAGATGGCTTTTGGAAACATCACGTAGTCCCTTTTTCTAAAAAGGAATTTAATTTTCAAGGGGCAAATAGGCACCCTCCTTAATTTAGTCAATGAAAGAGCCAATGCTTTTGGTTAAACTATATATTAACCTCTCTCAACCAACCATTTTGCAATAGATTAAAGGAAAAAAAATGTCACCCAATAATATGTTCCTAATCTTTCCTCGTCTTCGTTGGCATTATGTCTGTATTATTGATATAAATATGTTTTCCCTTTCAATAGTCAAGCTTTAATATGCTTGATTAATTCTTTATACAAATATGATATTCTTTATACTTTTATTTACTTTTTATTTTTTAAATAGCTAGTGGTATTCATTATATATATATATATATATATATAATCTGTTAGATTTATTTATTTCAAAAATTAAATATATAATAATTTTTTATTAAAATAAATAGTGGGGTGTGTATCAATTTTATATATATCTTGATTAATTTATTTTTAAAAATAAGTAAAATATATTTTTCTGTTTGATTTATTCATTGAGAAACTTTTATATTAATTACAAAAATTAAATATGTAATAATACTTAACTTATGGGACAAATATTGATCAACTTGGCCTAAGTCTTCCGATTAACTTACAAAGTTAGCTAATCATTTATTTATTAAACATTAGAGAAATGACATCATTTACATAAAAAGTAAGAATCAATTGGTTCACTTTAATAACATTATTAGTAAAAGATTAGATGCTATGAATCAAAATGGCAAAAGACAGTGCTATGAAGATAAGGACTAGTGACGCTAATTATAATTAATTAGGTTGTTTAATTTTGAAAAGTTCATTAAGTAGTTGTAATGACGTTTGCTTGAATCAGTTGATGCTGCCTTTGGTTAAAAAAATGTTGGAACATCTCTAACATCAAATCTTCATCAGATTGCGAATGTTTCACGCTTTTGTTTTTAATTCGCCAAGTTGTCAGCCTTATAAGACTTCATACATTTTTATGTTTTGAAAAATACACTACATCGATACTATTTTTTTTAATAATATATTCAAGAAGTATATAAAATACATTCATACTCTGATAAGTGTAATGATCTCAAATTTGAGTTGAAATTTTAATATTTATTAATATCGATAGCAGTTTCTTAAAGCGAGTGATAAAAGAATAATTATTGTGCAATTCATGGCCCATTTAACTCCATCAAATACAAAATACATTCATATTATGTCAAGAATATTAATAACATATTTTAAAATAAAAAATAAAATATTTTGATACTTTGAATTTGTGTCGAATATATATCAAGCAAATATCAATATGAGAGAAGTATTATCAAGCATAAATATTTTATTTTTTAAAAATAATACGGTGAACATAAATTTCAAGTTGAAATTTAAGTATTATAATTCATATTTTCAGTATAAGGTTGATTTGTTTCCAAATTCATACATTCTTGGCGTTGTTTACATGTTCTTAAGGAATTTTTATGTGATTAGTGTTTTTGTGCTTTTTGTTATATTTTAAAATAGGCAAATCATGAGCAATCGGGTAAACTTGAGCCGAATCAAATCAAAATTTTGCAGAAATTATCAATTGAATTGAAAATAAAAATTTAGACACATATTTAGATCGTTTTTCGGTTATTCAATTATATAATAATAAAAAATAAAGAAGTAAAATATACAAAAGTTGATGCTGGCTTAGTGGCAACGTGCACTTTCTAACACTATGATTTTTTTTTTTTTTAACAAAATAAATTTTCATTCACTGAAGAGGGCTTATAACGACCTGGAGAAGGAAAAATTCCCTCCCATTAATAACAAGTCAAAGGACTAACAACAGATACCAAGAAATACTCCCTACCAACTTAGGAATCCCTATATGGGAGACTACTTTTAGCCAAATAGCACATATCTGACTAATGATGGTAGAGGAGCTTACAACTAAAAAACAAACACACACAACTGAAAAACAAACAGAACTGTAAAACAAACTAACAAACACAAAAACATACAAAAACCAGCTGCTCTTAAATCAGCCGGAGATGGGTAGGCAATGGCCTTTGAGGATGTAGATCCTACCTTCTGTGCAGATGGATCTTTAACCACCCAGCAAAACAACAACAAAACACACACTGAGGGTAGCCGGAATCCTGTAGACCTTCATCCTTTCTTTGCCAGATTTCTTCAAGTTGTCTCAAACCATCCAACGAAACCCAGGTGATCAACAACAAAACCAGCATAACACAACAATAATATATTCTATAGCACCTTAACGAAAACACAAATAACAGTGCACAACACAATAATAATATATTCTATAACACAGATCAAAACGGATCTTGGTGATTTTTTAGTCCTAGAAGGACCAAAAAATCACCCAGATCCAGTAAGAAAACAAGCTAAAAAAAGATGAAGTTGACAAAGAAGAAAAGGAGGAGCAAGAAATACGATGAACTAGACAAGCAAGAAAGAAAAGCAAAAGACGATGAATAGGAAAAAAAGAGAGAAAAGCTATAAAAGCTATCCCAATATCATGCATTTACTTAGATTAACACTATGGTACTTTTCACTCAACTACAACTCCACTTTTAATATAATATTAACATTATATAGTTTTTAATTTTTCAATTGAGTCAGTTCCGATCAAAAATTTGAAAATGAAAAAAATGAGAACTGAATCGAACTGAACTTGCTAAATTTGGTTCATAGTTTCAGCAGCGGTCGGTTTTTTCTCACCCCTAATCATGACCGCCTTATTATTATATTATATATCAAGGAATAAATGGAGTTTTTTTGGTTTCTCTCTCCTTTATGCTTATGGTGTAAGCTTATTGTTTTTCCTTCTCTTTCTGCAGATTTTGAGTGTCATAAATCACCAAAATACCTACTTTTATATGATATTTATGTGTTTTTTTTTTTGTCTTTTTAACTTAATCTGGGTAATTTCTCTTCTTTTCTCAAAATGAAGATTCATTTTGAACTTTGTTAACCATTTAGGTTTGATCTCATATATTTATTGATAATGGTATTTAGGTTTGATCTCATATATTTGTTAATAATGGTGTTTAAAGTAGTACGTGGGACTTTCTTTACTTCCCATTTTCAATATTAAAATTAGATTTGAGAATGTTTGAATATAATTTTTATTAGCTATTTGAGGAGTTTCTTATCTTTTCTCTTTATTTGGTTGGTTATTTACATACTATAATTTACCTTTCTTGGATCTGTAAGACAACAATGGGTTTTAGTTACAAACTTAACAACATGAAAAGAAGAAGAAGGAAGAAGGTGGAGGCGTACGTTTCATTATCTTCTTTTTCTAATTGCTAGAATTTCTTAAATTTTTTGAGCTTTTTTTGAATTTGTGATAAATTAGTTCATTGGACTAAAGTTTTATAGACTATTTTAAATTTAATGATTTCTACTTTATTGTTGGGCAGAAAAATGACTGGAGAAATTTAGTAGCAATCACAAAAAAAATTTCTAAGTGCTTAGGAAAAGGTGAATGTAATTGTCCACAATTATAATAATCTCTAAATTTAAATTCAAATAGTGTATTTGGTTGTTGATTTTGCAGCTTGTTATTTACAATGTGCCACTCGATAAAACTCTATAAGAGTTACGACTATTTACTGTTGGTGAAGAAAAATATATATATTTTTGGCTTAATATGCATACAAACTTTTAAATTTATCAAAGTTTGTTAGTTGACCTCCTCAATTTACAAATTAATAATTTTTATATTTTAAATTATTAAAAATATGACTTATAAATAGTTTTTATTTAGTTTAAAATTTTAAATAATTTTATTTTAATTTATGAAAATATTATTTATTTAAACGATTTTAATAGTGTTAAAAAATATCAATAAATTTTATTTTTATTAAATTGCAATGTCTAAATAATCAATTTATAAGTTAAATAATTAGAACAACGAAAAAATATTAAATTTAAAAAATGTATATGTATTTAGTATATTTTTTAATTATAAATTAAATTCAAAATTTATATTTTTTTCAAATTTAAGCTACCCAACCTACACTTACACTCTTCATATCCTGCAATTAAGTTGGGCTGCTACAAAACCAGTTAATGGGCCCTCCCCTCTCTAAGCTTCAGCCCATTAAAAGCCAAACCTATATATACTTTTCTCTAATCTCCCTCCACCGTCGCTGCTTCTGCCGCTCTCCGCTCACCGGCGCCGGATCACTCTCCGACATGGGGTGATGCCCAGCAAAAATAGTCACTGCACTTACACTCTTCATCTAAAAAGCCTCTGGAAATTGTACTTTTTAATTCGAATATCAAATTAGTTTTATCATGGACAAAAGATTTCACCTTTCTTCTCTGAACCCAAATCACAAGGTGAATTCAGAATTCATTGCCCTTTTTCAACTATTTGATCTTTATCTTTTATTGGGAATTTTTTTAATTTTGTTAATTGTCATGTTTTGCTTTGCTAATTTTGCTCTTTTTTGTTTTTTTTTTTTTTTTTTGTGCTGGGTCTTTTTGTTTTAAGGGTGCAAGCTATTTGGAGGAAGATAGAATTAGTCAATTACCAGAAGAGATTATTGTTTCAATTCTATGTGAGTTACCACTTAAAGAAGCAGCTAGAACTAGTGTCTTATCTCACAGATGGAAGAGTTTGTGGCCCTTGATTTCTCGTTTGATCTTTGATGGTTCAAAAACCAAGTGGGATATCAAATGTAGGTTGAAATTATTGAGAGATGAAAGGGTGAGGTTTATAAGATTGGTGAATCAAGTTGTAGATTGTTATAAAGGTTCAAACTTGGATGATTTTGTTGTTTGTTTTGATTTGGGCAAAAATTTTGGTACCCATCTTGATAAATGGATTAACTTTGCTTTTACAAAAGAAGTTAAAAGACTTGAGATTGATTTGACTCCATTTATTATTAGAGAAAACCCCAAGTTTTATGATTTTCCAGTTGATGGATTACCCAGCATTGGGTTCTTGAATTCACTTTGTTTGAAATTTGTGAATATAAATGGTGAAGCCATTCAGCACTTCTTGTCGAATTGCCCGCTACTTGGACAACTGTGTGTGCATTATTCAGAACATCTTTTAGATCTAAAAGTAGTTGGTTCATCACTCAGATTGAACTCTCTTGAAATTAAAGCTTGTCCCAATCTGAAAAGCATGGAAATTTGTTCCCCAAATCTTGTCTCGTTCTGTTATGGTGGAGAAGAAGTTAGCTTGCAAGTTCAGAATCTTCCCTGTCTCATTGATTTGTCTATTGGTGCACCATATGGTCATTGCATAACTCATGCTTTCGGTCCATTTTCAAGCTACTTTTCTCAGCTGGATACTCTTACATTTGACATGCATCTGCACAAGGTTTGTATTTAGTACTCAATATACATTCCATGACACCTTTGACAAGTATCATGATTTCTTTGTTTTCTTTGGTCTTTTTGTCTTACAGAAAAATATGGATTCTTTGGTCCTTTGTCTTACAGAAAAATACGGATTTTCTGGGGCTTTCTGAATTAACTAATCTCACGCACTTGATAGTCAAAGCTTCAATCAATGAGTATGATTGCCTTCTTGGTTTATCTCAGCTGATAAAGTTATCTCCTTCCTTGCATAAATTTACATTGGAAGTAAGTGGTCTTTACTCCCACCTTAGAAGTTTAGGAATTTAGCCTCTTTATATAGCTTTGGTGACATATTTGCAACCATTTTTTGTTGGTTACAAGTGTTTGCATGCTTTGCTTTTATTTTAAATGATAAACTTTTTAGTTTGTCGCAATCATGCATATTGATATTGTTGTTATGTTGAATGTGCTATGTTGCATTGATATTGTAGCTTTTCATGATCATAATTCATACTATTTTTCTGCCTTTTGTGATTAGTAGAGTGGTTTGTGGGGTTTCATATCTCAGTTTTGGTGGTGATACCTAATTTTGGGAACTTCAACTGCAGTTAGGTTGATTGGGAATTAGGCATGGATTTTAGCTTCGATGAAATTGGTTGATACCTAGTTTATCTAGGTTTAATTTACTTGGATTTGGGGATTAATGTCTGATGTGGGTACTTGGGTGATATCATGTTGATTATTTTTCAAATTCATAGATTTTCTCTTTGCTTTGAATTGTCTAAGGTTGAGATCATGTTTGACTATCTTTATTGGACTTGGGTAGTCAGGTAAAAGTGGAGTCAAAGTAACTTCTGTGACCATGAACTTTCTAAAAGATTCTGATAGATCATAGATTTTAAGCAAAAAGAAGCAGTTGGATTTTCAATTTGTATTTTCTCTGTACCCATTTTAGGGGGCCTAGGATTACATTACACGTGTAACCTAAACTTCTTTATAAGACCAAGTCTCCTTGCACTATCCGCAAGGTTGCCGATCCTGAAAACTTCAACTCATTCTGCGCATCTGGGTATAGTAATCCCCTGATAGTACCTACTGATATAACATAAGCACAGCTTGAAGAATCAATCACCTTTCTGCACAAGTTTTTTCCTGTATTTGATTTTGTTGCTGAACATGTTTGTTCCTTCTCAGCCTTGTGAACAAAACCTCTTCTTGCGATTGTCATCATCAATTCCTTGAGATGTATCTCCATGGTATTCACTTCAATTAAAACTAAGGCTAGTGAATGAACAAATATGTACTTCATTTGTGTTTTATTTATTTATTATTTTTTTGGCACCTCCTGGTTATATGGTGGCTGAAGTTTCTAACACTGAAGCACATTATAGACTTCTATATACACATTTAAGTCTTCACATATATGCTTGTTGACACTCTCTTTTGGTATGATGCAGTTGGTATGGTTGAGACGCACAATAACAAGAAAACTAAAGAATAATGATATCGAATGCCCTCACCGATACCTTAAGGTGGTGGAAATCATCGGATTTGTCGGTCAAAGTGTTGATATTGAACTTGTTAAGTTTTTTATCGAGAACGCCATCATGTTGGAGAAGATTATCATAGACACTCGCAATCCATATTTCTTGAATCCTCCAAAAGAGTTTCAAAAAGGCGAAGGGATGCCTGGGGCAAGAATGCGTGCTGAACAGCTGAGAACAGAACTACCTCCTGGTGTAGAACTACTAATTGTCTAGACAATTCTTTTTTTATACTGTTTCTCATATAATGCATATGTGAATCCATCTATGAGGCGCCAGACAAGAGTTTCCCAAACCTAAGAATATTGTAACATATTTATATAAATATACTGTTGCTTCTTTTTTATGCTATAAAAAAACAAAAGCATGATGCAATTTTGTAGAAAATTGGAACTTAACACTCATGTCCATGCCTTTTTTTTTTTTTCTTTTCTTATAAATTTAAGTAGGAAAATATTCAGGAAAAAAAAAATCCAAATAGAGAGGAAACTGGAAGCAAGCCAAACTCTATTGGAAGAAAAAATAAAGGTCAAAGTTAGCAAGCTATAGCTTTGCAAAAATATTCATTTACTTATAAGTGGAAATAAGTAGAAACAGCAAAAGTTAAAAAAAAGAGATCAAATATTCAAAAATTAGGTCCCTTATACCCTATATGATTTTTTTTTTTTTTATCAAAATTTGGTGGTATTTCGTTTCACCAAATAAAGAGTTACAGATTTCAATACAATAAATACTAAAAATAACTCTAAACATAAATAAAAAATATTTCTCCCTAAAAATATATAAAATAAAAATACAAAGGAACAAACTGAAATATCCTTTTGGGATACAAGAAGAAACTTTTTTGGCCTGGAACATCATACTAATGCGACGAATGAGCCAATCGGAGCAGAATCAAACTATATTCTTCAAGCATATACTATTTCTGACTCATCACCATCAAGATCTATCAACTCATAACTCTATTGGATAGATCTGAGGACTTAGCAACAAAATTAAACTAAGACATCTAACAAAAAATTATTTAAAATGGATAAACTCTCATAAATTTAAGACTAATTTCAAAACATAGCTAATTTATAACTTAAAAGCAAAAAAAAATTAAGGTATTTGGATAAATTTTGGCCTAAAAATAGTCAAAATCCACCCAAACACCATTATTACACAAGAAGAAGAAAAAGAAGAACAATAAGAGAGAGGATTGGTGAGAAGGAGACAGTAGTTCCATTTACGGTACCCTAGATGAATTTAGTGACTTGTAACTGTAAGAGCTCTCAAATATTATGAATTGCGTAAAATTAGTGGTTTAGTGCCACTTATCTAAGAGTTATGTTTTGTCATTATCAATTTATAGAATTAATTTTTATTTGATGTACGGTTCATCAATTTATAAAATTAATTTTTATTTAATATAATGTTTATTAATGTTTAAGTCATTTAATCTATATATAAATAAAAAATATATTATTAATTATACGAGTTTTTTTTTTTGAGCAACAGTTAATTTGTTAGTAGTTACTACAAGGATGGAACGACTGATGGCAAAAAGGGCAAAAATGCAAGAAAAATATCAATTATGAGAATTGAAACCACAATTAATAAATTTAGGGATTTAATTAGTAGTAACCTAAATATTAGGGACCAAAAGCCATTATGGTGCAATTCCACTCTGATTTGATCCCAAAACCCTAATCCTCTCTGCCTCTGTCACTCTCTGAATGATATCGTCGAACACTCTCATTTCTCACCATCAATCTTTCAATTTGAAGGCTCCAACGCTACATTTCAATACCCACCAGGATTCTCGCTCCGTAATTGGTATGTTAAATTTCATGAAATTGGATATCAATGAAAGCATTTTGTGTGTTTTGATAAAAATTGAATCTTTTTTAACGGGCTATGTTTGATTGTTTGTTGTGCAGTAGCTATGAAGGTGAGATCTTCAGTGAAGAAGATGTGTGAATTTTGTCAGATTGTGAAAAGGCGTGGGCGTGTTTATGTTATTTGTACTTCTAATCCTAAGCACAAGCAACGCCAAGGCTTTTCTTCTTTTGCTTCTCTACAACAACCCTTACCCTTGTATGTTTCTTCTTTTTTCTCTATATCAAATTGTTTTTTTTTTCTCGTTCAGAAAGTGTTATAATTTGGATGTGCAAGCATTAACCTGGAAATGGGTCTTGGTTTATTATGTATAATTCATGTTCACTTTGGTTAAATTCCAATGCTTTTCAATGTTGCAACCAGGAAAATACATGTCAAAGTCTTTATGTTTTGCTACAACTTATTTTTGAATGCTTGGTTATTGGATTTTGTGTGTAAAGAGTGTGTGTTTGTCAAGTTTTGCTTATTTTTGCATTGGATTAGTGGTTCTTCTTTGGATGGTGGGGTGGGAGGCTATAATTGATTGTCTCATTTATTGTAGTTTCATTGTTACAGCGACTGCTTTGCGTCGAAGGTTTTTTAAAACTCTGGAGCTTCTTATTATTTTGGGATAAAAGAGAACCATTTTTAAGTGTGGTTGCAGGTTTGTTGAATTTTATAATCAAAGATTTTGTGAGCTCTCTCCACATGTTTCTGGCAACAGAAAGACTCTCTTGTCTCTCCAGTCTCTAACCATATATAACTAGGATGTTTTGGAAGAGGCGTTTATGCTATGCTCTGTTTTCTTTGAATGCCATGTAATTAGATTCTTTGGATTTAACAACTGCTAATGAAATATATATTTTTTGGGTCTCTTTTACAGGTCCGCAGAGGCTAGTGCCAAGCAGGAGTTTGCACCCATTCCCAGCATGGGGGTAGGTCTGGCTTCAATCATACCCAAAAAGCATGAACCATCAATGGTATTTGGATGGAGGTCAAGCCTTTCATCTCTCCTTTTTAAACAAGGGAAGTAGAATAAGAACACGCAGTGGAGCCACCTATGCATAGATGATCAATTGAAAGCGTTTTTTTCAGGCCACATTGACTTTTATTTCAGTTTATCACTGCCTTGATCAATCTTATTATAGCAAACTCTTGAAATTTGGTTCAAATGAATGAACTTGCTTTCTTTGAAATTTATCTTATGATAAATGGTATGTACATGGAGAACATGGGATGGGAGCATTGGGGGGGCCTTGGATGGTGTTTTAACTTTGTATGTTATGTACTTACGTGACAAGAGAATCGTGTGAAAGCAATAGCAAACTGCAAACCCAAAACTCAGAATCTGCTTCTTTATCATTGTCTCCTATTTCTTGCTTTATTCTTATTCTCTGCATATTGGTTCTTTCATCAATGCATTGGTTAAACAAAATAAATCTAGGAATTTGATAAATCCAAATAAACATATCATAATAATGATAATTGGACAATTTATTATTGTTGTTATTTTGATTACTCGGGGACTACTCTTTTTTTTTTTTTTTTTTGTAAGTTCTCGGGGACTCAAATTTAAGTCTTAATTTTGTCTAAATGGGATTTGTGTTGTCTGTTTTAAAGATTTTAATAAATTGGTACTATGCTAATTAATTAATAAAATGCTAAAACTATTGTCAACAAGTTATTTCCCTATTCTATAATGGATATGATGAAAAAGTGGTCAAAACAATTATCATTTTAATTTAGAAATATAAGATAAGGAGATAAATAAATAACTTTATAACAACTTGTTTAAAAGAAAAGCACTAAATTATTCACAAAAGCTAAAGCGCGTGAAAAAAAAGAAAAGGGGCAAAAGAAAGAATTTTAGTAGCGAAAATACCATCCACAAAACCTACTTTTTGGTTACCACTCATTGGCTAATCACACTCAAAGTAGTAGCCCATTAGCCAACCCAAATTATCAAGAAAAGATTAACACAAGATTCACCGCATTTCCTTTCTTGGTTCGTAAAAATTGATGCTTGGCTTTGGTTTTTGTTTTGTTTTGTTTTGTTCTGCTTTTAAATGGTGATACTGAACTCTTCAATTACTGCTTGGATCCGTCACCTTCTTGCTTGCATGGGGTAAGTTGTTAACTTGATTTCTCCTTTTGATTTGCTCTTTTTGTTTCTGGGTTCATAAGTAAATCTGGGTGTTTCTTGAATTTTTGGAATTTTTTTTGTACTTGTGTTAACTGTGAAGTAGTAGAAGTAGGTTACACATGTATCTGGGATGTGGGTCTAATTGATTGGGTGTAAATATTTAATCTTTTTGCTTTTTATAGTGCTTTCATTTTAATGAAATTCTTGACTAAATGTTTTATGAAGTATTGAATTAATTTTTCCCATTGAATAAGATTTAAGTTTTATAGTGAGGAATTTGATGAATTGAGAGAAATGGGATCTAGAGGCATTTAGTTTTTAGCTACAAAACAAACTTTTATTATGATATTGTTTTGCATGCTGGCTCTTTAGTATCCAAAGGAGATGGAGTTTCTTAGACAGAAATTAGCATACCAAATTTAGCATTGGTGATTAGGAAGAAGGGAAATTTTTTAGACTTTGTTTTAGTGGGAAGTTTTTATGTCAATGATAAAACAAAGGTCAAGTTATTGTTCTTTTTATACATCGTACTTGGTCTTTAGAGCAAAAGAGTAATTACTCTTTTTTGAATCCTTGTTGCTCCATTTATTCTTGCCTGTTATAACTTAAAAATAACTTCCTCCATTAGTGGTTGGCCCCTTGGGGAAGTGGTAGAGATTATGAATATGAATGTTCCTGATGATCAGTTGTCACTTGACAACAAGAAGTTGATCATCTTTCTGCACCTAAGGCAATTGATGATTATGAATTTTGGTTTAAATATTTCATCGTCTCCAATTTGAGAGGAAGGAAATATTTGGTGGGGACAGGGAACAGAAGAAAACATGTTGTACTTGTAACCATTGCCAATCTTAGCTCTTCTTCTATATATGGTTTAACCTGGTTTGAAACAGAGCAGTGGTTGTTTTGGATGCTGTTCTAAACCCACACCGATTATCGCTGTGGATGAGCCATCAAAAGGATTAAGAATACAAGGCCGGGCAGTGAAGAAACCTAGCTTATCAGATGACTTTTGGAGTACCAGCACTTGTGATTTGGAGAACAGCGCTATTCAATCTCAAAGAAGTGTCTCATCAATCAGTGTATCTAATGCAAATCTGAGTAGTGGCAACAGTGGCATGAACAGCAATTCTGAGTTTGTAAATCATGGTATGCTTGTACTTCTTTTGTACCTCATTTTGTGATAATTTCTGAAGAAATGTTGCTTACCGCTGTGCTGCTATGGGATAGAATCATGGTTAATTATGTTAATAACATGCACTATAATTCAGGATTGGTTATACTTGACACTGTAGTTTCCATAGTTTTAGCCTTAATAATAACCATAATTGTGAGCAACTTGGATTATGTGATTTTGATCTAGTCCTGTGTGCAGGTCTCCTTCTCTGGCAACAAAGCAGGCTTCAATGGACTGGAAATAACACTTCCAGGAGTCAAACGCAACATAGATGGGAACGTAAGTTAAGGTATTTTTCTTTTGAAATTACATTCTGATCGTTCATTTAGCATATGAGGAGCTATATTTTCACCTCATCTATTAAGGCAAGAGCCACCATGGGGAAAAGGAGTTTTTCTCTAAGCCAGCGCTGTTAACTGGCCTTGTCCAGCCCTCTCTTTTTTAGCCTCTTTCAAATTCTTCAAACATGTTCAAAAACTTTAGGAAAGGTGATGTGTTACCAGTTTTAACAATTTACATGCTTTTATATAGAGAAATCATCTTCTGAGTTGAATTAAGTCGAAGATTATGCAGTTTGCATCCAACCTTTTCTAATGTTGACCAGCTGTATGTTTTCAGTTTGAATGCAACTTATGAAGGTTTACTTGGAACCAGAAATCATTTCCCTCGGCCCATTCCTCTCTCTGTAAGTTCAGCTATTTCTGCTTTCCTCTTTTTTATTATTATTATTATTATTGCAGCACATTTCAGCATTTCTTAATTGTTCTGAACTTTCAGGAAATGGTTGATTTTCTGGTGGAAGTATGGGAGCAAGAGGGATTGTATGATTGAAGAAACTGAATTGCAAAAAAAAAAAAAAAAAAAAAAAAAAGAAAGTGGGGTGTTTCATCTTTTCATTTAGTTTCCTTCATCTCTGTAAGCATGACTCGTAAGAGGCAGCTATCTGTACATAGGCATGGGAAAGCCAAAAAAAAGAAAGGACCAAGCAAATGTTTCTATTCAATTGTAATATCCCTCATTAATGTCAATGAGCTTTCTCCTTCATCCCCACTTTGTAATTTAACGTTAAATGTACATACATTCACCACTTCAGAACTTAATGTGAATAGATGTCGATCTCGTTGTTGAATGTTGTTGGCAATGAATAGGTATACATACTCAATTCCCAGTCGGTTAAGCCATTTCAACTCACTGCAATGCTGCGACCATGTCAAGAAACAGGAAGACATTTTTCTCTCTTCAAGCTTGGTGGAGGGGATACAACTTGTCAATCAGCCACTAAATTACTGGTGTGGTGAGATACTTTGTTTATGGTGTTACTTTTAGCCTTCCCTTTTTATGTTGGTAGACAACTGGTTGCTTCATATATATCAAGGGATACTCCAGTAACAAAACTGGGGATCTTTATTAAGATGTTTCCAATTCAAAAAATTTAGCTGAATTGCCTTCTCCTCTGCTCACTGGCTCACCTGCTTGAAGTTTCAGTAAACTTAAAGCCCCTATTCCTCTCTTTTCAACAAACAAAAAAAGTAGGGCAAGGTGGATTTTTGAGATATTATCACATGACTTGATGCATCAAACCAAGAAAGATTTTTTTAACAAATGTCTATCATAGTTTGCTGGGATGCTTAGGAATTATTTTGATATGATACTCCGGTGAATATTGCTTATAATTTAGTTATCAATTTGAAACTAACCAAATCAATCCAAATTTTATTTTGTATTAAAACTGTATCATTATTTTTTTGATTTTATTTACAAAAGAATTTTTTGTACATAAATCAAAACAAAATCTGTTGGTTGGTGTGTGCTCAGACATTACATTATTGGTTTTCCCCCTACTCTCCCAAAAGCTCACAGGACTTTAAACGACAAAAAAAAAAAAAATGGAAATATTCTAGAGTAACTTATCTTTTGGGTACTTTATTATCACCACAAAATGAGCGTGATCTTCATCGTGCAATGTTAATTATTAATAAGGGCAAAAGTATAGAAACACCTAACAACTCCTCTAAACGTTGTTCCCTAATCTTAAATTCGCACATAATATTTTTCGAGATATAAATACATCTTTATCATTTTAAAATTCATATAGTTAACTCCATCTTACAAACGGTATTCATTGTTAGTGGGGTTCACTATTACTTACATATAAAAAAATTATTAGATAAATGTACATTGTTGCTCCTAACGTTTATACTAAAGAATAAATTTACTCCTAAAAAAATTTAAAAATATTTTAACATAAACATTTCGCAAAAAAAATTACATTTTTATATAATAAAAATATTAAATAACGTTTTGTTTTTTTATAATCGTAGGATCTACTAATAGTAGTATGATATTAATAGGATTTTATATCTAATTTTTTATGGGAATTGTTTTAAAAAAATATTATATAAATTTATTTAATTCTAGTTCAAAAATGTTAGGAATATTTAAATAAAAGATTATCTCATCCTGTATGAAAAATTATTTTTTTTAATTCTCCCAAAATAAAATAAATAAATAAATATTTATTTATTTATTTATCCATCTCATCCTAATTTGTTACATTTAAATAAATATTTATTAATTTTTTTTGAGAGTGAATAAAAAAAAAGGACAATTTATATAGAATGAAATAAATTTTTAATTTAAATATTTATAAATTTTTTAAATGGAACAAAATTTTTTAAAAAATTCTATTAAAATTAGATGTAAATTATTTTAATATTGTATTAGCATTAGCAGATTTTTTTATGAGTATGAAAAAAAATTATTTAATATTTTTATTAGATGAGAAATTTAAATATATTTTTATAAATTTTATGTTTAAATATTTTAAAATTTTCTTCAGGGGCAAATTTGTTTCTTACTATAAACGTTAAGGGTAAAAATGTACATTTATCTAACATTTTTCTTTGTACATATCATTAACAGTGGACCCCATTAATGGTGATAATTAACACCATTTATAAGATGAGTTTAAATATATAGTTTTCAAAACGATAAGAGTGTATTTGCATCTCGAAAAATATTAAGTGCAAATTTAAGACTAGAACATAACGTTAGGGTCATTTTTTAACCTTTTCCCTGCTAATAAAGAAGAATTTACCAAGAAATAAAATAACCATAAAAGAAAGTATTGAATTTGACATCTTGTTTTTTTAATTCTTTCAGTGTAACTGAGGCTGGCGCAACACAATACAAGCCTAAAGGCCACGTCAACATTCAACAAATATGCACAACCTCTGACAAGTCTATATAAAATAAATAAATAAAAGTTGTTGATTTAGTTGTATTACACAATAAATTCATTTTGTTTTCAATTTTTTAAACCAACATAAACAATTTTTCAAATTAAAAATGAAAAAAAAAAAAGAATATTTATATTGGAAAATAAAATTTCATCAGACTAATAATCTGTTAATTAGATATATATCTTATCCGAATTGAACTTCAAAAATAGTTATATATAATTATTAAGATCCAACATGTATTTTTTTGTTTTTTGTATGACATTAATTGATTGGGTCATAAGATGTATAATTTTTTAATCATGAATTAGATTAGATTGGTTGTTTTTCTCCCAATCTTCATCTCTTAAATACATGCACAAGCAAAAGCCTTGTCCCATACAGTGAACAATAAGAAAAGAAATCTTCAACCACTTACAAAAAGTTGAAGTTTAAAACCTTAAAGAAACCATGACTATGATGTATTTCGTTTTCCACAACAGATGTCTTTTGATAGGTTCAATATATTTTAGCAATCAAAATGTACCAAAATTTTTAATTTTCCACTAGAAATTATCCAGAATATGAATTTTCTAAGAGAATAATAATCTTTTGAAGATGCAGCAGTCACAGGTTTAACTTGTTATTAACTACATATCTCAAATTTTCATAACTTTAACTTGTCAGCATATAGATATTTCAATTTCGACGACCAAGATTTAAGTTTATTTTATATTTTATAACTTTTTTAAAAAATTGAATATATAAAATTTTCCAAGCCTAATATATAGATTCATGCATGACAAAATTGAAAGACGGCTTTATGCATGTATAGTTCAAAGAAAAAATCATCCATTAGTATTGGCGAGAATTTAACATATTCACGGCAAATGATGAAAAATTGAATATCTCTTATTATGTAGTACACGGTTCATCGGACTTTTACTAAACTATAGAAATAGAAAATATCATCTAGTTACTCATGTAATTTTCTATGTATCTTCATATGATATATATTTTGATTGGTAAAAGATGTGGTAAACCCAAAATTCAATTCTTGAACAAATAAATGTATAAATTTTTTGTTATTTTCTTGAAAGATGTCTTATAATAATTAAACATTTCAAAGATCTCTGGAAGCAGATTTGGTCATGCAGCAAAGAATGCAGACAAATACAAAATTTGGATTACACAAAACACAAGCCACATTCATGATGATATGGGAATCAGCAACACCACACGAGAGGTTTAATAAATGTTTTATTATATATATAAAATATTAAACTTAATTAATCCAATCTAATAATAAATATGAATTAGAGAATATCAAATCAAATCAAATCATGTTTTTAGTTTAATATTGAAATATGATGCAGTAGTTAAGATCTGGAGCATCTTCTTCTCCAAAAGAGACGAATATCCCTTGAAAATACCAACAAGTTAGTTTTTTTTTTTTTTTTTTTCGAAAACAAGTTAGTTACATTTCCATCTCAGGTTATCTTCAATTTATTATTAACCTCTGGTTCAAAAAAATTATTATTAATCTCATGTTTAACTATTATTCAAGTACCGCTGAAGATTTTATTTATTTCGAATATATTATATCTAGTTAATATTAAATGAACATTTAAACAATTTTTTAAATATTTTTTTTTTTTAAAAAGATAATAATAGATGTCATAAGTAAAGACGTGAAAAATATATAAAATTCTAAGAGTATCCAATATACTCTTTGGTAGCTTTTCAAAATATGAGACATTTTGATAAATTCACTAATGTCATGACACATCATTTACATCACTACTTGCGACACCAGAAATTACCTTAAATAAAATTTATTTCATATGATTTGAATTTTGAGCTATACTACTGTTAGGTCAAAGGCTTTTACATTTGAAATTTCTTGAATTTGTTAATTTTGTAATTTTTTTTTCATTTATAAATTGACCAGTTTACTAAAATTATAATTTATAAACACTTTCCAACTAGTTTAGGTATTTAAATAATTTATTTTAATTTATAAAACTATCATTTACAAATTTTAATAGTGCTGGAAAAGTGTAAATAACTCTTATATAAATTAAGGTACCTTTAAATAATTAGTTTGTAATTAAGTTGAATGATTAAATTAATAAAATATGTCAAATTTAGAAGGGTACTAAAATATCAATTGTTGCGTACTTTGAATATTAAATTTTATAATTAATTCATGTAGGTTAATGTTCAAAAATTAAAAAAAAAAATTGAATGTGACACAATTTTCCTTTACAAGATCTAATAGACTAATCGATATGATATAAATGCACAAGATCCACACTTTTAGCCCAACACTAAACGTAAACAGTTGAATTTTATGAGCAGACGTCCCTCTTCAGCCCTCCCTAATATACTTGAATAAGAAAAATGCTAAAAAATGTGACATATCTAATCTAATTACACATCCTTTCCAATATATATATAATTCAAACATCAATTTTCTCTCGGCTGGTATTCCGAATAATTTAAGTGCTGATAAATTATATAGTATAAGACAGATAGTTTATTTTTTCTTCCTAAATTAAGTAAAAATTAATTTTATAAATTAATGATAATAAAATTTGAATTTTATATATCGCATGCTCGTTCCTCAGTGGTTTTTTTTTTTTTTTTTTCTCGATGATGATGAGGTAGGTTCAGTAGTTATTACTTGCCATGAATGTGCATATTTCGCAGAGGATGAAACATGCATCTTTTTAGAACTAACACAACTTGGATTTGGAAAGTGTCTCTGTTGCACATGCACGTACACATCAGCCATGGACTGCTAAATATATATATATACAAATTGCTATCGTGAAGATGTAGACTGGGAGCAGTCAGCTTCACTGAATTGAATCTTGATAACCCTACAAAATCATCATAATTCAGACTCTCCAATTCATCATACATTTCTGGCCCTCATTCTTGTTGGCTCATTCATTTTGCACGTATCCTTGTTCTTATTCTTTTGTCCAAATAATATTTCACAATGTTTTGAATTGTGAAGTTTTATATTTTACATATTTAATACCAAACTTGATTCTAGACTTGTGTTTGCATTTTAAATTATTCTTTCTTTAAATCTCCCGCTCAAATTAATTAATTATTTGTTCAACCAATAAAAAATAGTCAAACGGTAACTACTCTCTAAGATTTTCATAGGTGTAATGTTCAAATTATGTCATAGTCGATTTAAAAGAAGAGAACTGACACCTACTGTGCAGTCTATTGACACTTAAAGAAATTAATTATTCGTTCAAAAATGATTTCTAGGAGCTAATTAATTATAAAAATTGAATTCAAAATGATAAAACTAATTTACTTATTATTCAGTGTAATTACTTGTAAGTATTTTTTAAATTATTTTTATGATATGCATACTATATATATATATATATATAATTTCAAATTTGAATTTAGCGAAAGTGTCAATTATAAAAATTATTCTTATCAATAATGTTGATAGCACATAAAGTGTATCTATATATGTATACATGTAAGGGCCTGCAAAAGAAACGTGAGTGTCACATGACATGATGTTTGCTCCAGAATGCTCTCCCATACAATGAAATGAACATTCTTCCAATATCATTTAGTTCCCAAAAAATAAAAAAGAGCTCTTTACTAAGAATCGTAAGATCAATTAATTAATTTAAGTGATGTTTAAGGTTCAAATTATAATACATATAATTCACTTAAATGAATTATTAAAAAAAAATTATCGCTTTTATGACACTATCCAAATTAAAATGGATTAAACAGAGAACTTAAAATAAAAACTCTTTCAATTACACAATAATTATTAATCTTCTTACAGTGAATATCTGTATAATTTTTGTTTTTGCAGTATAACATCCATACATGGCTGATAAATTTTATCTTCATTTTAATAAAATAATGAAAACCCTAACCAATCTCCACATAATTAACTCATATATTCTATTTACATTTTATTTTATTTTAGAATTTAAAAAACTATATAGTAATTTATTATATTCATGATATATAATATTCATCTGTGCAGATATATATCATCATATACACCTAAAAAATTCAGATGATTTGGAAAGAAGTTGTACACATTGAGAAGATGTTTTGATCCTTGAAAAGAAGAATATTCTTAAAATTAAACAAATAAATGAATGAATGTAAGAGATTGGAAAAGAACAATTTGGGCATGAAGAGTCTACAATGAACCTGGGCAGGGCTTCTAATTTATCTTAAATTAAACAAAGACCCACTTGATTAAACAATATCTACAACCATTTCTTCTTATCATTTGTTTAATAAAAAAACACACAACACACAAAAAATACAGACATTTTAATTGTTTTTTATTTTGTGCTTTTAGTGTGAATGTAATGACATGCCGACCTATTTGATTACAATTTGATCAAATGGGTTTTTGTATACTCATATAATGCATGCACCATGTGCATGTACAATATGATGCATCAGTCTCTTTCTACAAATTAACAAACAATACCTTAAAACCGTGTCAAATTTTGTACCAAATATTTCTTTTCTTGTGGGATATATATATATATATATATATATAACGTTTCCTTGTCACTATCCAAATTTTTGTGGTGTGATGTGATTAAACACACGCATATTCTCATTAAGCTAATATTTAATCATTAAGTAGTTACTAAATTAATAGTTAAATTTGCCGAGAAATTTTTGCTCTTTTTATAATTTAGTTAGAGTTCAATATATAATAAATATCAATAATTTAAAAATAAATAAATCTCATAATTTAGTAATTAAGTATTTATTTTATAGTGTAAAAATTAAAAATTCTAAATTTTTTATTTTTTCAAAACCTTCATATATTAACACTATAACTATGTTGATATGCAATAGAGCCAATATACAATTAGAAAAGAAAGAGTTGTAGATATTTTATTTATTTATTCATGTTTGGGTAGCATAAGCCTAAGAAGTTAAGCTACAACCCCTCAAATTTCACTAGAATTAAAGGAATTAACACTGAACTCTAATTAAATTATATTTTATGCTTTGCCTAGTGAAATAATGTAAGAAACAATAGGCACTGATAAGGACTGGACAACAACTTATTAAATGATTTTTAGGCACTAGAGTTAATGCTTTTGCTTTAATTAGGTGAGCAGAAAAATCAGTTATAAACTATATAATAGAGCTTTAGTTAATTTACTCAACTTGGCAAAACAGTTTAATTACCATTTGGTGGTAAAGAAAAATTAATGACCACACTTTGATTT